>CAUYRH010161070.1:0-96175 GCA_963574655.1 Perodicticus potto
TTTCCCCCAACAAAAAATTAACATTTGGTTAATTTAATTTTTATTTTTTTTTTTTTTTTTTTTTTTTTTTTTTTTTTTTGAGGCACAGTCTCACTTTGTCGCCCTCAGTAGAGTGCTATGGCATCATAGCTCCCAGCAACCTCCAAGTCTTGGGCTTAAGCAATCCTCTTGTGTCAGCCTCCCAAGTTGCTGGGACTACAGGCACCCACCACAACACCTGGTTATTTTGTTGTTGTTGTTATTGTAGTTGTCATTGTTGTTTGGCAGGCCCAGGCCAGGTTCAAACCTGCCAGCCCCAGTATATGTGGCCAGCGCCCTAGCCATTTACTTTAATCTTAAAGAGTTTCTTCCAACTGATTCTGATCAGATGTAATATAAAAAAAATTGAAACGGGTAGATATGGTAGCTAACACTTTTAATCCCAGTGCTTTGGAGACTGAGGTGAAACTCTTGAGGCCCAGAGTTTGAGACCAACCGGGGCAATATGACTAGATGCCTATCTCTACAAAAAGTTTTTAAAAATTAACTGGGCTTGATTGTGTGCACCCGTATTTCCAGCTTACTCAAGAGACTGAGGCAGGAGGAGTCCAGCCTGGGCGACAGAATAAGACCCTGTCTGGGGTGGGGAGGAGACAAAGAAAAAGAGAAACAGGTATTCTCCCACTGTTTCTTCCCCTACCTCCCAAGAAAGATCAGGTTTCTAATGGAAAGGCTTTCAAAAACAAATCTGAAAATCTTTGGTGCTGTGTAAAATTAAATATAGTTTTTGGTTCTTATTTTTATGTTGGAATACGCAGAACTGCGTATGTTGGGTTCACAGAGCTATTCATTCAATATTTATTGAGAATCTTCTGAGGGACAAGCACAGTGCTAGGTCTAGGAATCTGCAGATAATTAAGGCAGCCTGTCCTCTTATAGTAATCTGTTTGAAGACTAAGTAGGTTATAAATGTAAAATGGACAAACTTCTGAAATGAACAATAAAACCTACCTTATATTAAAAAAAATTGTTCCTAAGCAGCATGGTTATTGAATTTGATTGTAGCAAGTGAAACTACAGTGATCATTCAGCAAGCAAAAAGCTGCCATTCTTCTCTTAGTTGGTGCCTACTAAATTTCTCATTGAACTTCACTTTAGGAAGTCAGATCATCCCAGTAAAAGAAGAAAAAATCATGTCTGAAATTTGCCATGCTAACTCTTCATTGTGGATAAGGCCAGCTGAGATTCAGAGGTAGTATTGGCTAACTGGTTGCTGGCTGCCTGTTTTCTCAAGTACAAGTCAGATTCTGGTTATCTTTATCATTAGTAGATAAATGCTCCCTACTTTTTCCCCTAGAAGAAAGATATTTTATAGTTGCTAATGTGAACTTGGAACAGTATTTAAGCCAAATGATTACACAGAGAATTCCAGGGGGGGAAATCTGATTGCTTAATTTCAGATACGAAAATAGAACTTGGAATGTTTTTTTTTTTTTGAGACAGAGTCTCACTTTGTCGCCCTCAATAGAGTGCCGTAGTGTCACAGCTCACAGCAACCTCAAACTCTTAGGCTCAAGCAATTCTCTTGCCTCAGCCTCCCAAGTAACTGCACACAAAGCGCAGCCATTTTTTGTTGTAGTTATCATTGTTTTAGCTGGCCCTGGCCAAATTTGATCTGCCAGCCTCGATATATGTGGCTGGCACTGTAACCACTGTGCTACAGGCCCGTTGAACCGAAATTTTTTTTCTTTTATTGAGACAGACTCTCACTCAGTCGCCCTGGGTCTGAGTGCCATGGCATTATAGCTCACAGCAACCTCAAACTCTTGGGCTTAAGTGATCCTCTTGCCTCAGCCTCCCAAGTAGCTGAGACTACAGGCGGCTGCCACATGCCTGGCTATTTTTAGAGACAATGTCTTGCTCTTGGTCAGGATGCTCTTGAACTCCTGAGGCAGTCTGCCTACCTCGGCCTCCTAGAGTGCTAGGATTACAGAGAACTTGGAAATTTTAAATTGATAAAATTGAGTTTAGAGTTCTTGAAGACACTCTTAGTCTTGTGTATAGCTGGCTCAGGCTGGTCTCGAACCTGTGAACTCAGGCAATCCACCTGCCTCGGCCTCCCAAGTGCAGGGATTACATGCATAAGCCACCATGCCCAGCCAAGGTGAGGCCTCTTGATTCAACCAGAATAATAACATTGTATCTACTTAAAATCTCTTCAGGAGTGAGGCAGAGTTTTTGACAGCCTAAGTCATCAGTCAAGATTTAAAAATTCTGTCATTTTGGGAAACCTAGATATAGTGCACGTGAAATCTAAAGATTTGATATAGTGATGCTTGTCAGATGCATTGGAAATATATCACATGTACATACACTCTGGTTTCACAATATAACCCCAGCTAGGGATAAAACCCATTCATCTTTACTTTTTTTTTTTTTTGAGACAGAAACTCACTATGTCACCCTTAGTAGAGTGCTGTGGTATCACAGCTCATAGAAACCTCAAACTCTTGGGCTTAAGTGATTCTCTCCCAAGTAGCTGGGACTACAGGCACCCACCACAATGCCTGGCTATTTTTTAGAGTTGGGGTCTTGCTCTTGCTCAGGCTAGTCTTGAACCTGTGAGCTCAGGGATCCACCCACCTCAGCCTCTCAGAGTACTAGGATTACAAGTGTGAGTCACCGCACCCAGCCAATGCGTTTGAGTTTTAAACTGGAAAAGAAAAAAAACTTTATAGTAATGGATTCTGATGCTCAGTTAAAAAAAAGATTTTTGTCCCAGAAAAATTTTGGCCACTTGACCCTAACCACAGAGTTGGTTAGCTCTGGCTCTTTCTGCAGTCATTTGATTGGCTTCAGATATTGGGTTCATAGAATACCCCCTCAATGGGTTCTGAGAAAGAAAGAACTTTTCAGAGAGAAATGAATGAATCTGTATTGTATTGAGTAAACTCTAATAATGTCTGTGTCCCACAAAATTAAGAAAAGGTAACACTTGCTAAATTAAACATTTATTGAGATTGTGTAGTGAGCAAGAGAAGAAATTTGTAATGGAAAAACCCTTTTCTGCAAAAAATCTCAGTATGGGAGAAGCCTCAGACACATTGCTGCTAGAGCAGCCAGGAATGCAGCCAGATGGAGTGAAGAGAGTCTGAGGTCCAACTTTTCTTTGACCTTTCCAGCCCTGCCTCATTTGCCTTTTATGTAGTTTAGAAAGGAGTAATAGAGAAAAGTCTAACAATCTGGCATTGAGAAAAATAAGAGGAAATCTTTCCTTTTCGGTTTTTTTCTCAGGGTACGTGTCAATAGTCTGATTTTATGCAAATTACTTCCAAAGAGCAAATTATATTGCTGGTAATTTTAGTGACAGAAAGAATTTATCAGATTATGGGCCTTAGGTTGATTCTTCAGCGTAAAATAAAAAGCATACATGTATTTTCAAAGGACTATCAAGACAAGATTATGTAGTCAGACATAAAATGAAATTTAGATGTTGAACCTGGCAGATAGCTTTTTCCTTTATAACTCCATGGTGCCCAGGTATGCCCAGGATCCTGTTATATAAATTTTCTACTAAATAAATATAGCCTCTTAGTTTTCTAGTCTTCCTCTTTAATTTTATATTTAATTTCAGCCTATGGAGTATACTAGTTTTAAATAAGAAAATACTGGGGATTGGATGAAACCTGAGTTGTACAACACATATTCTCCTTTGGTTTCCTTATAGAGTGCGGTATATTTTGAATGTCACTCGAGAGATAGATAACTTCTTCCCAGGAGTCTTTGAGTATCATAACATCCGGGTATATGATGAAGAGGCAACAGATCTCCTGGCTTACTGGAATGATACTTATAAATTCATCTCTAAAGCAAAGTAAGTAATAGTCCCACACACATATTTGGACCCCTGTTCTTCTTGCCCTATACATGCCTCACACCTGAAGGCTGTAGATAACTTACTGATGGTGTTCAGGGAAAAGAAATAAAAAAGGAAGGAGACTGAGGTTTTTTTAGTCCTAGACAAAAGAATAATGACTCAATACTTAACTTTCCTATTAAGTAAATGAAGCCTCTAAGATGATGACCTCATATTGGCTATTTCCACTGAGCACAAAATTAAAGAGAACAGACTTACATTGCAGCAAAAGAAATAGAACTGAGAGAAGGAAGAAATTCTGAATAAAATTATTTTCCCATTCTTTTTCTTATTTTTATGATAGTCTAAGTGACCCTTCAAGAGAAGAGCCAAAGTAAATTAAGCTAATCAGCTATTTTAGTGAAACAATTTACTATTAATTTAGTGTTCAATGTCACTATGTCAACATTGGATTTTTTTTAAGTCCCTGGGAATTTTCTTGCTGATCCTATTTATTCCTTCACTAGAAGGAACCAAAAATGAGCTGTTGACCATGTCCCCCTTACTGTAAGACTACATTCAAACCATCCCTGACAGATGAGAAATGCTTCTGTTTTTGAAAGTCCTTCTTCAAGAATGATTCCATACCTTTCTTAAGGACCTTAATGGGTCAGGAAATTCTTTGTCTTAGTTACCTTGAATCCTTAAACGCTAGCTTTCAGCCTATTTCTTTAGTCTCTAGGCAGCCCCTAAAAGACTGTTTTATATTCTTGAAGCCTGTTAAGAAATTATTCTGAGTAATAATACTATTCATGGGATGCTTACTATGTGCCAGGTATTTTATAGGTATTCTCATGTTTTCTAAACCCAGAGAGACAGATACTGTCATTTTCTTTCTTTCTTTCTTTCTTTCTTTCTTTTTTTTTTTTTTTTTTTTTTTTTTGTATAGACAGAGTATCACTTTGTCGCCCTTGGTAGAGTACCGTGGCGTCACAGCTCACAGCAACCTCCAGCTCTTGGGCTTAGGTGATTCTCTTGCCTCAGCCTCCCGAGTAGCTGGGACTATAGGCGCCCCCCACAATGCCCAGCTATTTTGTTGTTGTTGCAGTTTGGCCAGGGCTGGGATTGAACCCGCCACCCTTGATTTATGGGTCCAGTGCCCTACTCACTGAGCTACGGGTGCCGCCCAATACTGTCGTTTTCTTATACAGATGAGAATAGACTGTAAAGATGAGATTCCGAGAGATAAAATAAAGTGGTGAAGATAGGACTTGAAGCAAGATTATGTCTCATTTCAGAGTCCATCAAGTGTATAAGAATAATGTAGTTCTTTATGGAAGAGGGACTAGAAAAAACTAGCCAATTTGTCAGGGTCTCAGCCAAACAGGCTAGAATTCAAAGGCCCTGGTCTTTGAAAAGAAAAGCTAATTCCAGCTGAGATTAGGAAGACACACATGAGGCATCCAGAGCATAACTAGAGGCATTCAAGCTCAGGTTCCTGTAAGCATAGGTCAGTACCTGGAAGTGAGTGCCTCCTTGAATGCTCCTGTGTCTCACCCTAATGAAGACCCCACTTCTTACTGCTATGCCAGGCTTAATCTGGATGATCTAGCATGGGGATAGGGGCTGGAATTGAGGGTGGAGTTGAGTTAACTGAGAACTGACTTCAGATCCTTCATTATATGTGTTAGAAGCCATCCACTGAAAACTCAGTTGAAAACATGTATGTTTTCGGCTTGGCGCCTGTGGCTCAACGGGCTAAGGCACCAGCCACGTACACCTGAGCTGGCGGGTTCGAATCCAGCCCGGGCCCGCCAAACAACAATGACGGCTGCAACCAAAAAATGGCCAGGCGTTGTGGCGGGTGCCTATAGTCCCAGCTACTTGGGAGGCAGAGGCAAGAGACTCGCTTGAGCCCAGGAATTGGAGGTTGCTGTGAGCTGTGATGCCACAGCACTCTGTGATAGCTTGAGGCTGTGTCTCAAAAAAAAAAAAAAAAAGAAAACATGTATGTTTTCATGGAAGTGGATTCCATAATTATATTTTACTTAGAATTGTCCAAATCTGAGCATCTTCCATGCATATAGGCATAGACTTGAAATTTGATGCATTAAATTTGTCAGAGCTTGATGGGAAAATACAGAGCACATGTCTAAGGATCCATCTGAATCACTGCATTGGCTTCCTAACTTTAGTCTCAATGAAAACTCTGTGGCGCCCTAAGTAAAGCAGATATTTCCTAGTCATTTGAGATAATCTAAGCACAGAGACAGACGTCCAAACCAACCTTTGGACACCAAAATTTTGCACCTAATTGACAAGTAGGAGGTTAATCTTAGCTTCCCTTTGAGACCATTTCAGTTATTCCAGACCATTCTTTATGTTCTGTAGCTTATCTGGCTCTTTCATTTTGGCATTGTACTGCAGACCTCCTTGCATTGATGCTTAACTCTGTCAAGTGTCTCTGCTTCCAGAAGCAGAATTACAAGCTTTAGGAAGGAATCTTGTCTACCATCATTCAGTAAGTGAGGAAATGAATAGAATTCTCCTGTTATACTGACATGTACATTTTTTGATGTTTTGGAATAGCCACTTGGAAATGATTCCATAGCCTGTGTACACTAGTGAGAGTAACAGTTCTTTTTTCAAGATTTTAAAATGTCATTCCTACTTAAACTACTGGCAAATCTAATCAGCAGATCCATAAGTTCATTTGTAGTGTAACTATATGCCAGACACTGTGTTAGTACCAGAGTTAGCATAACTGAATAATGTTCATATCCAAGGTAATAAGCTCTAGTATTGTTTTGTTTGTATAACTTTATGGTGACTTTGTTTTCTCTTTCCTTCACCCTATTAAAAACAAAAACAGGCTCAGCACCTGTGGCTCAACGGGCTAAGGCGCCAGTCACGTACACCTGAGCTGACGGGTTCGAATCCAGCTCAGCCCGCCAAACAACAATGACAGCTGCAACCAAAAAATGGCCGGGCGTTGTGGCAGGCACCTGTAGTCCCAGCTACTTGGGAGGCAGAGGCACGAGACTCGCTTGAGCCCAGGAATTGGAGGTTGCTGTGAGCTGTCATGCCACAGCACTCTACCCAGGGTGACAGCTTGAGGCTTTGTCTCAAAAAATAAAAATAAAAACAAAAACAGGGCGGCACCTGTGGCTCTAAGGAGTAAGGCTCCAGCCCCGGCCAAAAACTGCAAAAAAAAACAATAAAAAAAAAAGGTCGTTCTCCAGGGACAAACTCTTACTGGAACTTAAATTTGGAAAAAAACTCATAACATTTGAATAAATGAGATGAATCATTGCCATACCTGTAACTCACAAAGAGTACAAGGCAGGAAACATGCCCCTTGGCCTATGAGGGACTGACCACACACAAAATGGGCTTCTGTTTAAATTTAGAATGGTCCCTCTATACTCTATGACCAACCATATTGAATTTTTTTTTGTTGTTTTGTTTTTTGGGGTTTTTTTGCTGTTTTTTTTTTTTTTTTTTTTGCCAGGGCTGGGTTTGAACCTGCCACCTCCAGCATATTGAATTTTAATTGTCTGTTTCTCCTACTAAATCCCATCCTTTTAGAGTACAGCTATATGTTACTCACCTTCTCATCCTAGCACCTTGCACATTATGTTACCCTTGTTTGCTGAATGAATTAAAGAGGCATAATGTTAACACTGAATATTTTTTAAGAGTACACTAGAGTTGTCTACCCTACCCACACATTTGATTGTAGATGTATATGAGTCTACTAAGGTGAGGAGGTTGCATAGCAAGAAAATGGAAGAGCAGGACAGGAGCCTTGGAAAAATCTAGAACCAAGCTTTTAAAATATACTCACTATTGTGTTTTCCTTTATTCTTTACCTCAATCCCCCATATAAGGAAACATGGATCTAAATGCCTTGTACACTGCAAGATGGGGGTGAGTCGCTCAGCCTCCACCGTGATTGCCTATGCAATGAAGGAATATGGCTGGAATCTGGATCGAGCCTATGACTATGTGAAGGAAAGGCGAACGGTGACCAAGCCCAACCCCAGCTTCATGAGACAACTGGAAGAATACCAGGGGATCTTGCTGGCAAGGTGAGTCCTTTAGTGACTTTCTCAGATTCTCTCTCTTTTAAGTTCCCTAAGGTTAAATGTCCTTCTCTGCAGCTGGTTTGTCCTTCCCTGAGCCTGACATGGATGTAATAATAATTTTGATTTTTAGATACTGAGTCTGGCTCTGTTGCCCAGGCTAGAGTGCAGTAGCATGATCATAGCTCACTGGAGCCTCACACTCCTGGGTTCAGGCAATCCTCCCACCCTAGCATCCTAAGTAGCTGGAACCACAGGTGTATGGTCTAATTTTTTAAATTTTTTGTAGAGACAGGCTCTCACTGCATTGTCCTGGCTGGTCTCAAACTTGGCCTCAAGATGTCCTCCCACCTCAGCCTCCCAAAGTGCTAAGATTATAGGTGTGAGCCACCACACCCAGCTTGATGGATATTTTTTTCTATAAAAACTGTTATGCTGCCTACCTCTCCAGTGGAATTAGGTCTTGAATGTCTTCCTGTATCAGTAAAAAACAGCTGTTTTCAATTTGGTATTTGGTACTTGGTTATAAAATGAGTAATGAATTTTACTACATCATTGCCCCTTGGTGGTGAAAGCTACCTTCAGTTACTCTTGGGAACAAGCATCAGATATTGAACGGTTTTAAGAATCATTTCCTGAGATCCCATATGCTGAAATTGTATAGATTGCTAGATTTTGTTTTGTTTTTTCCATGTAATCATGTTCTAGGTGGTTTTGGTAGGGTAAAGCCACAGCTGTCTAGAAGCATATGGGGCTAGTGCCAGAGTTTGACTCCAGTGAGTCTCATGACTCGGTCTTGACTCTTGAATCTGGACTGTGTTTCCCTGAACAAAATGTTAAATAGCTGTCTAGCCTATCCAGGCAGAGGGAGGGACCACCCTCCCACCCCTAAAGTATTGTGAAAATGTGGCCACAGCATAGCATTATGGTTTCCACTAAAAACCCCTCCTATTTACTCAGCATTTGGCATGATTTCATCTGAGCTGTTCTCTCAAGAAGCTGGGAGGATACTTTAGCCTTCTCTGTTTAAAAAAATTCATAGGTCTTTAAGGCCAGATTTTAAAGGCATTTTTAGATTAGATCAGAAGGTAGGACATTGCTGTTCTTTTGGCATAAGAAAGAGGAATCTAAAGGTTGCTGAGACATAAATATTATATATTTCTAGACACACATACGAATGTTAGGCAATGTCCTCACGTGACCCACTGAAAGGAAGGATACTATGTGTCCTGCCAATTTCAGTATTTATTCTGGAATCCAAGGCTACTTGCAAGCTGTTGGGTTGGGTTTTTTAAGTGTATGTGGTTTTTCTTAGATATAAAAGGAATTTTAGAAAAACTTAGATGAGGATAAGAAGGATGGCATAAATCCAAAAGTCACCCTTCCTCTTCCTCTTCCCTTTCTCTTTCTGTTCTATCCCTACTTCCTAGTGTTGATTCATAGACAAAGAGTAGGCCTTGGGGAGAGAAAACCACAGACTTTGAGTCAGGAAATCTGGTTTCCATTCCTAGTTCACCTCCTTACTGCAACCTTGAGAAGTTACTTCACATTTCTGATCTTCACCTGATCCCACCTATAAAATGAAAATCAAGAAATCTACTTCACAGGGTTATTGTGAATGAAGATGTGTATAAATGTTCACTGTGTTGGGTGGCGCCTGTGGCTCATCGAGTAGGCCACCTGCCCCATATACCGAAGGTGGCGGGTTCAAACCCAGACTCTGTCGAACTGCAAAACAGAAAAATAGCCAGGCGTTGTGGCCGGTGCCTGTAGTCCCAGCTACTCGGGAGGCTGAGGCAAGAGAATTGCCTAAGCCCAAGAGCTGGAGATTGCTGTGAGCTGTGTGGCACCACGGCACTCTACCGAGGGCAATAAAGTGAGACTCTGTCTCTACAAAAAAAAAAAAAAAAAATGTTCACTGTGTTGAGGGTTGTTCAGATGCGATTCTCAACATCTCCTTCCTCTAAGGCCACATAGGTATATCCTTTTGATTTCCTCCTCAGAATGAACTGCTGCCTCCCACCACTCATAACACTCACTCCACTAGAAACTGCAATGGGAAGTATTCCAGGAACTTCCTTTATTCGGATGTTTCCTATATGTTTTGTTTGTTTGTTTTTGAGACAGAGTCCCCCTCTGTTGCCCTGGGTAGAGTACAATGACATCATAGCTCACAGCAACCTCAAACTTGGGCTAGAGAAATCCTGTTGCCTCAGCCTTCCAGGTAGCTGGGACTATAGGTGCCTGCTACAGTGCCTGGCTAGTTCTTCTATTTTTAGTAGAGATGGAGTCTCACTCTTGCTCAGGCTGATCTCAACTCCTGAGCACAAGCAGTCCATCCACCTCAGCCTACCACAGCACTTTTATAGATGTGAGAGCTACCACGCCCAGCCTGTGTTCTTGTTTTCTTTTCTTTTCTTTTTTTTTTTTTTTTTTTAATATTCCCTTCCACTGCCCTTGTTTCCCCCCAGACACCTTGTAATAGTGCCTGAAATATCACTAAGCTGCTTTTGGCTGCAAGTAATAGAATACTTCCATCAATCAGGATCTCAATAAGAAACAACACACTTTAGCTGGGCATTCTGGCGGGCACCTGTAGTCCCAGCTACTTGCGAGGCTGAAGCAAGAGAATCACTTAAGCCCAAGAGTTAGAGGTTGCTGTGAGCTGTGACGCCACGGCACTCTATCCAGGGTGACAGCTTGAGGCTCTGTCTCAAAAAAAAAAAAAAAAAAAGAAAAGAAAAGAAACAACACACCCAGATTAAGATTATTTGAGGAGACTATTATATAAGGACTCTTTACAAAGGTGTGGCATCGTAGTGGAATCAAGGGACTTGTATCAGCAGGACTGTGTGATAATAGCTCCTGGGCCCAAAGAGAGAGGAAACAGTTTCTACAACCTGTAAGGAGACTCCTGCTAGGGAAGGCTTTTCAGAGACAAGCAATGCCCCTCTGTCAAAGGGACACAACTAGCCTGTGATGGCCCTGCAGGAAGGGAACCCGGGAAGAAATTACCCTGCCCTCACTCTCCTCATTTCAGTCTTGTCCAGGCCTCCCCATTAGCCAAACCCTGTGGAAAGTCAGAAAACAAAGGAGGCCTTTTGTTATAATCCATAGATGAGCATCTCTGGAGGAGACCATGGTAAAAACGCTGAAGAGTAGGCCTGCAGAGGCAAATAAAAGATGTCTGGCCCAACACCCAGCTACAAGTCGTCTAAAAAGTTAGACTATTTATCATTTCCTGTAACAAGTAGCATAGAAGTAGTCTCTGTAATGGCTCAGTGAATCAAGGACTCTGTGCTATCCATCTTTCTGTTCTGCCTTCTTTAGTTAATGGCTTGGTCCTCGAGGTTATCTCATGATTGCCAGGTGTCTGCCACATTTCTAGGCATCTGCATGTAAATTAAAGAGCATCTGGCTAAAGAAAAAGGGCGTTTAAGTTCAGAAGGAAGACCTTTCCCAGAAACCACCCATAGACTTCCCCTTAGGACCCACTGGCCAACACTGGGTCATTTGGCTAAAACCAATCACTGCCCAAAAAGATAGAATTTCCAGGACGGGCTAAAACATATTCATATTTTTCCTCTGGAGCTAGGAAGTACCGCATTTCCTGAAGCCAAACAAAATCAAGCACCTGACAGTAAGAGAAATAGCTGTTTGGATATATAACCCT
This sequence comes from Perodicticus potto, assembly GCA_963574655.1. Lineage (NCBI taxonomy): Eukaryota > Metazoa > Chordata > Mammalia > Primates > Lorisidae > Perodicticus > Perodicticus potto. The sequence goes on from CAUYRH010161070.1 coordinate 11,594, forward strand.
TAGGGTCTGCAGTCAATGATGTGTTATTAAGAAACCTTGGCATTTTTATGCCAACTGCCAAGTGAATTAGGTCCTGCATACTCTTGTCCAGCCCCAGAATTCTGCCCTGTAATCTGCCTGTTTAGAAGAGCAGAGAAAGGAAATCACCATACTCCTATGACTATCTGAGATTCTATTAAGCCTTGCAATTTAAGTAAGCAGGAGAGGAAAATTCTTAGAAAAATCCCACTCATTCTGTTTGCAAAAAAAATTCTACTTCCTGGCCAGATGTTTGGATCTTGTATTTCATGTCTTCTCCTAGGAGGCAGTAGTAGTTTTCTCAAAGAGGTAGAGTCCTGATCCTAGCATTCTCTAGCTCCATGGTTAGCCAGGATAGCAGTGAACACTTAACTAGAAGTGGCAGCTCTGTTTGAGGGCATTAACTTAGTGCTTTGATCTTATAGTAGAAGAGAAGTTTACCAAAGTACACCCAGGTTTGCATAGTCTTAATCAAAATATGAGGGTATGGGCCATACAGTGACAGCCCCTCTGAAATACAGGAGACTTGTTGCCTCTTTCAGTATATTGTTAACAACCTGGAAAAAGCTAATGTGTAATAGTCAACCTTTAGACCTAAAAAGAATGATAATAAAGCTACTATTTATATCTGATTTTATTTTTTTCTGTTTTTGTAGTAGGAGGATGAAAGCAAAACAAGGGGGAAGGGATGTGTATATGTGTGCATGTGCACACACTTTGAAACTCTATTGAACTGCCAGGAGCCCTGTTTGTTATTCTGCACTCTGATCATGCAGGTATCTGGCAGATTTATGTTCCATTACACAGGTTCAGATTTCAGGCAGACCATTTGCAAGTTTGGCCATGTGTCTGTGGTATTAGGTTTCAGTGTATGAGGGCAAGGAAGAAAAACTGGGTGGTGGCCAGGGATAGTTTGTGCCACCATGCCCTGAGAAATATCAGTTTAGATTCTTAGAACACCTCTGTCAGAAGAGCCAAGAGGAGGCAGCATTGTCTTTTTACCCTAGCTTTGCTGGTAGGGTCATTGAAGTTAGCTAGTCCACAGTGGTCAGCCAGCAGCAGGGAACCTGAGAATGAAAGGACATGGATCCTTGGCTAAGTGACAGCCAAGCACAATTGAAGTTTAAAAAGATTTTCTTAATAGATTTTCAGGTAAATAATCCTAAAGTATCTAGAACTATGCATAACATACAGAAATTTCTCAATTAATTCTGTCTTCTTTTCTGTAGGCTGCCTAACATGCTAAAAACCTTAAACAGTCTGATTTTACTGGAAACTTTTTTTTTTTTTAAGAGAGATGGAATCTTGCTATGTTGCCCAAGCTGGGTTGCAATTTTTATTCATTGGCTTGATCATAGCACATTACAGTTTCAAACTCTTGGACTTAAGTGATCCTTTTACTTCAGCCTCCCTAGTAGCTGGAACTAGAGGCACAAATACTCCATTTTTAGCAGTACTTTCCTCTATGTAACTTTCTCAGAGTTGATGCTTTCCCAAACATGCAACAATAAGAGAGAAAGTGGAGGCAAGTCTTATATGTGCTGTCATTTAAATTTCCTTCTTAGCCGTGAATGGTGGGGTACATCTGTAGTCCCAGCTACTTGGGAGGTTGAAGTGAAAGGATTGCTTGAGCTCAGGAGTACAGGGCTGCATGCAATGAGCTATGATTGTGCCACTGTACTACATCCTGGGTGACAGAGCAAGACTCTGTTTTTAAATAAATTTCTTTTCCATTCATTTACTAGGTAAATGAACTAAGGCCAAATTCATATCCAGAATGGCTTCAGTTATCACATGTATGTCTCTGTTTATATGAATCCAAATTCAAGTCAGAGGCCACTTCGTGGGGAGAGGGATCTAAGACTTGGTTACATCATCCAGGCTGTAGACCAATTCTAAAGTTCTTTTTTGGCCACTTGTTTACTTGCTGCCTGCCTGGAATAGGCAGAGGGAGTTAGCTGGATTTAAAAGTTGAGAGTTTAAAATAATAGATATGACCTAATGTCTTGCATCTATCCCTACCAGTGATGGAGCATTAGAACAAACTGGCTCCAGACAAAGCTTCATTGGAACACAGTTCAGTGTTACCAAATAAAACTGATGATGCAGACATACCCTATGATCCACCTTTTCCACTTCTATATATAACACCCTTGAGAAACTTAGGTGCATACCAGGCACAAAAATGTCCGTGTCATGGTTGTCTGTAACAGCCAAAACTGTTAATCAACAGAATGGATAAATGTGGCATATTCATTACACTCTATGAATTACATTTACACACAGCGATTAATGGTAAAAACATAATTCGGTAAAAAAACATACCAAATGTATTCTTCTACCAGTCATTTGTAGAAGAATACATCCAGGATGAATTCATGTATTTAAAGTTCAAAACATGCATTATATTTTTAACAAAACGTGTTGACACTGTAAAGAAAAGAAAGGGGATGATAAGCACAAAATTCAGAATGGAATAGAGGGAGGGACCAGGGAGAGACAAATGGAGTATCATTCCTTCAAAGGTAAAAGTGATGAGTATCTGTATCAAGAGCTGCCTGTGATTCTGTCTGCAGATCCTGTGGCAAAAATGAAAAAGACAATAGCATCAGACCTATCTTTAGATTGGCATTTTTATTTTTCCTTTACAAGTAAGTGTCAGTTTAATTTCAGAGCCCTGACTCAATATTTTCTGATGATTATCTCCCCCAGGAAGAAAAGGAAATCCCTTCTGGGCAGCACAGCTGTGATATCAGCCACTTCCTCTGAAACATACATTGTTTGTGCCTATTAGCATCATTTCAGTCTCATTCCCTCCTGACTGATAAGTGATTTGCAGGAAGTTTAAAAAGAAAAAATAGTGGCTCAGCGCCTGTGGCTCAACGGGCTAAGGCGCCAGCCACATACACCTGAGCTGGAGGGTTCGAATCCAGCCCTGGCACGCCAAACAACAATGACAGCTGAAAAATGGCCGAGCGTTGTGGCCGGCGCCTGTAGTCCCAGCTACTTGGGAGGCAGAGGCAGGAGACTCACTTGAGCCCAGGAATTGGAAGTTGCTGTGAGCTGTGATGCTACATACGGCACTCTATCCAGGGTGAAAGCTTGAGGCTCTGTCTCAAAAAAAAAAAAAAAGAAAAGAAAAAATAGTTCCAGCAAAGTGTAGCAGAGCATGCCTGCAGTCCTAGCTACTCAGGAGGCTGAGGCAGGAGGATCATTTGAGCCCAGGAATTCAAGGCTAACCATGAATAACATGGGCAACACAGCAAGACCCTGTCTCTAAAAGAACTAAATAGGCTTGGCACCTGTGGCTCAATGGGCTAAGGCGCCAGCCACGTACACCTAAGCTGGCGGGTTCGAATCCAGCCCGGACCTGCCAAACAACAAAGTCGGCTGCAACCAAAAAATGGCCGGGCGTTGTGGTGGGCGCCTGTAGTCCCAGCTACTTGGGAGGCAGAGGCAAGAGACTCGCTTGAGCCCAGGAATTGGAGGTTGCTGTGAGCTGTGATGTCACGGCACTCTATCCGGGGTGACAGCTTGAGGCTCTGTCTCAAAAAAAAAATATGAGTTTGTTAATTTCCCCTATATGGCAACTTTTGGGACACCCTGTATTTGTAGCATTATCTTCCTTTTTTTTTTTTTGAGACAGAGCCTCAAGCTGTCACCCCGGATAGAGTGTCGTGACATCACAGCTCACAGCAACCTCCAACTCCTGGGCTCAAGCGAGTCTCCTGCCTCCGCCTCCCAAGTAGCTGGGGGGCAGCTTTACAACTAGTTCCCTTAGTTGTAAAGTTAGGTTATTGATTTGAGATCCTTTTTTCTTTTTCTTATTTTTTGGGATAGAGTCTCACTCCACCTTGGGCAGAGTGCCAAGGCATCCTAGCTCACTGCAACCTCAAGCTCCTGGCTTCAAGTGATCCTTACACTGCAGCCTCCCCAAAGTGCTTAGGATTATAGGCGTGAGCCACCACACCCAGTTTTTTTTTTTTTTTTTTTTTTTTTGAGACAGAGCCACAAGCTACCACACTGGAAAAAGCACTGTGGTATCACAGCTCACAGCAACCTCCAATTCCTGGGCTCAAGCGAGTATCTTGCCTCCACCTCCCAAGTAGCTGGGACTTCAGGTGCCCACCACAACGCCCAGCCATTTTTTGGTTGTAGCCATCAATGTTGTTTGGCAGGCCCGGGCTGGATTTGAACCTGCCAGCTCAGGTGTACGTGGCTGGCGCCTTAGCCCGCTGAACCACAGGCGCCGAACCTTTTTTTTTTTTTTTTTGAGACAAAATCTCAATCTGTCACCCTAAGTAGAGTGCCAGGGTGTCCTAGCTCACAGCAATCTCAAACTCTTGGGCTTGAGCAATCCTTTTTCCTTAGCCTCCTGAGTAGTTGGGACTATAGGCATGTGCCACTGTTTGGCTAGTTTTTCTGTTTTTAGTAGAGATGGGGGTCTTGCTCTTGCTCAGGCTGGTCTCAAACTCCTGAGCTCAAGGGATCCACCTGCCTCAGCCTCCCAGAGTGCTACGGCCATCACACCCAGCCTTCTCATTGTTTAAATTCACTTTTCTTTTTGAGACAGATCCTCAAGCTGTCGCCCTGGGAAGAGTGCTGTGGCATCACAGCTCACTGCAACCTCCAATTCCTGGGCTCAAACGAGTCTCCTGCCTCCGCCCCCCAAGTAGCTGGGACTACAGGCGCCCACCACAATGCCCAGCTATTTTTCTTTTTTGGTTGCGGTCGTCATTGTTGTTTGGCGGGTCCAGGCTGGATTCGAACCCGCCAGCTCAGGTGTATGTGGCTGGCGCCTTAGCTTCTTGAGCCACAGGCGTCGAGCCTCCATTTTTATCTTTTATTTTTTTTGTAGAGACAGAGTTTCACCTTATAGCTCACGGTAGAGTGCCCTGGCATCACACAACTCACAGCAATCTCCAACTCCTGGGTGATTCTCTTGCCTCAGCCTCCCGAGTAGCTGGGACTACAGGCGCCCACCACAACGCCCAGCAATTTTTTTGTTGTTGCAGTTTGGCCGTGGCCAGGTTTGAACCCGCCACCTTTGGTATATGGGGCCGGCGCCCTGCCAACTGAGTCACAGGCGCCGCCCCATTTTTATTTTTTAATTCATAGTGTTGTAGTCCTTTCTAAAACAGGGACCCTAAAAATGCATATGCCTCAGGCCCAACTCAATCTGGATCACCTATGGTAGAAGGAGGGAAGAGCAAGGACCCCTTTAGAAAGGTTTGGCCCTGGCTCGGCGCCTGTGGCTCAACGGGCTAAAGCGCCAGCCACATACACCTGAGCTGGCAGGTTCGAATCCAGCCTGGGCCCGCCAAACAACAATGACAGCTGCAACCAAAAAATGGCCGGGTGTTGTGGCGAGCGCCTGTAGTCCCAGCTACTTGGGAGGCAGAGGCAAGAGACTTGCTTGAGCCCAGGAATTGGAGGTTGCCGTGAGCTGTGATGTCACAGCACCTATCCAGGGTGACAGCTTGAGGCTCTGTCACAACAAAAAAAAAAAAAAAAAAAGTTTTGGCCCTCACTCTTTCTCTGGGGGGTCTTGAAGCAAGCACCACTGAGGCAACAGACCTTATCTGAGGCTGCCATAGCATAAAAGATGGTTAAAGCTGCTGGGCCTGAGCCGGATGGTCAGAGCAAGAGCCAAGGATCTGGTGGCTGCTATTGGAGACTCAGAGCAGTGATACCCTGGGAAGGGCCTTGCAGGAGCAAGGAAGAAAGGAAACCAGTCAGATGCTTTTTGGTGGCAAAATTAAAGTCATGGGGATAGCTCCTTTATCAACCTCACTGAAATGGGGATAAGCATGGGTGATGCAAAGGAGTAAGATCCCATAATGAGGGCCCAGGGCTCTCAGTCCCCATTAGAGATCCTTGAGGTCTTGCTCCAGCCTCACTATTGTCCCCCACCCACCTCCTTAGTTGACTGGGCACTTCCTTGGCTCCCCCTGTGCACTGGAGAAGCTATGACCCTCACTTGGCCCTTGAGGCCCTGTATGACTGGGGACTGCCCACCTCAGCAGTGTACAGAGTACCAAACTCAGCATGTGGCCTCTGCTCACTTGCAATACCCTTCCCCCAAAACACTCCTCCCTAGGACTCAGCCAGGTTGTCAATTCCTCTGGGAGACCCTCCCTCCCTAAATCCTCAAGTCTGTCCTGGCGGTCAAGTCTTCTACAACGCTGGGGATTCCCTAGTACTGGTCAGGCAGAGGAGAGGTTGTGTTTGTGGGTGGGATCCTTCAGGAGGAAAGATCAGTATGTGAGCCATCCTGGACCTTTCCTGCCTACCCTCCCTGGACACCAAGGGCTCAACAGGTCTGCTGGCTATAGGAGTGGAAAGGGGACACAGGGTCCAGACAAGCCGGGAGAGAACACATGCACAGGCTTGAGCCCTGGCCCAGAGCCTCAGGACATCCCCACCCCAGCTGGCCATCAAGCAAAGAGAGGCATGTGTTAGGTCACCCATTCTGGGTAGAAGTCCCCTTTATTTGGATTTGCTGCTGTGTGGCTAGACGCCGTAGGTGACTGTCAATGTGGACCAGCAGGGCATCCAGCATGTGCAGGACTCCAAGGAGCAGGGTGCGGTCTGAGATTGGGGCCTGCCGCTTCCAAGGGCCACAGGGGTCAGTCGTCACCTGTGGGTGCTGAGAATAGGACCAAAAGGCAGGAGGAAGAGTGGAGGGACAGGCCAGAGGCATGGCAAGGGGCAGCAATGGAGCTGGGGAGGAGGGTGTGGGGTAGTGCCCAGAGGAGATGGGGAGGAGACAGGGTGATGGAAGATCATGGAGGGTCTCTGGTAGGCTATAGTGGTCATGGGGCCCACAGGAGCTGGATGAGAATGGGGCACTTAAGGGGGACAGATGTGCAGGAACTGATAGGTAGAGACATGTGGACAGACACAGGGGACAATGGGGTGTGAACTGGGGCAGGAAGCCTATAGGCCACAAGGTAGACCAACAGGAAAGGGCTGGGTAAAGGGCACAGGCACACAGGTATAAGTAGAGGTGACAGAGGGGAGTTATGCTTACCTCGGCTTTGGTGGCCTGTACACGCCGCCGCTGCAGCACCTTGCGGCTGATTGCCAGCATCATCATGGTAGTAGTGAGCGTGACCCCAGCCACAGGGTAGATGCGGTTTGTTCCCAGGTCCATCCAATAGCCAGGGCAGCCCAGGCCGCTCCCGCAGCCCTCCATGCTGTTTGGCTGACACCCCCAAGGCTGCAAATCCAGCCCCACCTGGTACCAGAGGGGCCGCGACCAGGCATGGCTAGGTACAGGTGTCACCAGCAGGAGCAGCAAGGGCAGTAAGGGCAGCACGTGCAGCATGGCTACAGCTAGTGGTGACCGGAACCTGGGCACCTGGCAACAGGCAAACACTCCTCCCCCAGGAGCAGGTTCCAGCCTGGCTAGAAAATGAATGGGGCAGGGGGCTGGGCTCCAGGGCTGGGGGAAGAATGGCAGGCCTGGGGCCTGGTTTCCACTCTTCCAGTTGGCCTGTCCAGCCCATGCCTAAAGGACTACTTCCCCCACACCCACCACCTCACTCATCATCCAACTCCTAAAATCTAGACACCCCACAGCCCTAAAACCTGCTGCTCTCCACCAGGGGCTGCGTCCCCAGGCTGACCAAGCAGCACAACTGGTCTGCTCACTGGTCCCTACAGCCAGCCCCGGGCCCCCTAGTCCACATGGCAGCAGGGTGAGCACTCAAAGATGTGGGATCAAAGCCCACACTCTCCTGTCCAGACAAAGCCTATGCAGGCTCCCCCAACTGCTCACTTCCCAACATGCCACTCTTGCCTCCTGCAGTCCTTCCTATGCCAAAAGCACTGTTTTGCACTTCTAGAAAGTTACCATCTCATGACTAGAGTTTCACGCCAAGCGTCATCTGCTCTCGAGTCTCCCTTCCATGACCATTTTGGGTGACACAGTCCCTTCTCTCTCACGTGACCATGCTTTATTCAATGTGTTTCAAGCTACCTGTACTTTGTTTGGGGTCTGCCTCCTAATCCAACATACAAACTTCAACCAATATTTATTAAGCAGCTGGCAAGCTCCATTCCTGGTGCTGAGATACGGCATGACAGAGCAGACAAAAAACTCTTGACTTCCTGGCTCAGCTTCTGGGGGTGGAGAGAGGGCAGTGCCAGGCACTAACACAGGTCATGATAAAACAAAGCTGGGCATAGGTGCCTCAGTGAGTTGGAGGACAGAGCAGCCTCTGCACTCTCAGGGCTGTGCCAGTGCCCAGCACACACCTGGAATCTGGTCAATACCTGATGAACACCAAAGTTTGTGTTTTGAGCAGGAACCTGAGCCTGGCACTGTACTAAGCATTTCCTGGCATTTGTTCATTGAATAACGAGCAACCATGAGGCCAATACTATCATTCCTGCTGTACTACTGAGCACACTGAGGCACATAAAGACCCTAGCATTGTCCCTCCCCTGCTATCACTCAGCATGGCAGCAGGTCCAAAGCCCCCACTGCCTGCTGTGCTACATACCCAGATGTTGAACTTTATAGCAAAAATCAACACATGCTTCTTGGCCAACAGCACCTGTGAAAGCCCAGGCAATCTAATTATAGGAACAGGCATACTTCCCCAGTAAATCCATCATGCTTATTCTTATTTTTAAATGGTGAACAGCTGCTCTTCCTCAGCTGGTTGCTCAGATGTTCACTCTTCACTCTCCAGGGACTGCCCAGCAGTACTATCCTGCCCTGCCCCTTATGGGATATACCTAAGAATGGACTACTCCTGAGAAGCAGCTCTAATTCCAGCTGCTTTACAGCTGATGACACTGGGCTGGGCTATTCTTGGCTGGGGGGAACCTGAATCTGGGATGGCCCCCAAATCTCCTCTTCTGTACTCTCCCTGCCTGACTCATATCTCTTTAAAACTTCTCCTCAGCTTCTGACCCCACTGGGGCATAAGAAGGGCCAGAAGCCAGAGCTATGGGCCACTCACCACCAAACCCATACCAAGCCACACTACATCCTGGAGTTGGGAGGACAAGTCTTTATTCCTGAGGTTGAATACATGTATCAGCTCCCTTCCCACATTTGGGCAGTGCCAGCCTGACTGTCCCAGGCCTGGGCTTGGAGTCCCAGGACCTCCGTCCCTGAGTTATGTGTGTATGCGCATGAAGGGGACCCCTGGGTGGCACCTGGAGGCAGCCCAGGGGTAGGGAGCTTCTCAAAAGCACCACATCACAGCCTCCAGAGAGAGGTATAGTCTCAGATAGGGTGGCAGCATGGTCAGAGTTTGGTGGCCTGAATGGGCAGAGGAAGGGAAGCTCTAGTCAGTTTCTAAAGGGCACATGCCAGCCCTCCACCCCTGGAAAAGCAACCCCTGTCCCTAGGAGCAGCTGTACCCAAAAGCAGGAAGAGAAGGCAGTGGGTTCACAAGGGCAGAGCCATGGTCACCAGGACAGACTTCTTGGAGTTGGGGCCAGGGTGGGAACAAGCAACAGATTAAGAAAAAAGTTTAGCCTTCCAGAGGTCAGCTCACCAAAACAGGGCTATCGGGGCCAGACTTCGGTTGTTGGAGGGCAAAGGTGACAGCATCATGGACAGAGGCAAACAGATGCTTCTTAGTAATGGATGCATCAAAGAAATGTCCAGCCTCAAGCTGGGTGATCACAGGGCCTGTAGGCAAGGAGTAGGTCTCCCCTGACTCTCAGAACCACCAGGAACCCAACCCCCCAGGAACCAGCAGAATGCCCTAACCCTAAATCCCCTGACCTGCACCCCTGAGGCTACAGCTAAATCCCAGCCACTCGTGTCTCCCAGGATACTTCTGACTCCAGTTTCAGAGACTTTTTCCTTGTGCTACCTGGCAAACATTTTCCTTGGCCAAAAGAGTCCCACCCTCTTCCCAGATCCCGCCTGTTATCCCCTCCCCACGCACTGTGGCAGGCTGCCATGTACACCTCCACCTCGATCTCTTGGAAGTCATGGAAAATCTGCCAGAGAAATGGGGGCCAGACTCAGAGGGAGGCTCAGGGTTCTCAAGAGGGGACTCAGAGGGAACTCAGGCAGGTTTGGGGGGAGTATAAAAAGGGAGGTCAAAGGGCTTGGGGAGTCAAGAGGTTCAGAGGGCTCTCAGGGCTAGTTATGGGGTCAGTGTGGAGGCTTGAGGGGCCTCAGCCTGGCCCAACCCCTTACATTCCTCAGGCTCTTGAGGCACACAGTGTCCACAAAGGAGAGGGCACCCAAGTCCAGGACAAGGCTATGGAAGTCTGGCTGAGGCAGGCCTAGGGCCTTCAGTGTGGACATGTCTGGGGCCTTGGCATCTTCTTGACCACTGGCTGCTGTGTCTTCCAGTTTATTCCCTGGGCTCACCTGCTGAGAAACCAAACACGTTACAAGGGCCATCCAAGAGTGGGTGAAGGCAGGGAATGTGCACAGATATCCAAGACACACAGGGTCAGATGTGAGAGCCTGCACATACACACACACAGATCGGGCATGCATGGGGCACACGGACACAGTCAAGGAGGAGCCACGTACGTCAGCAAAGATAGGAAGGACACGTGGGGACACACAAAGGAGCACACCCAGACATACACAACTGCTCTGTTACCTCCCTGGCCAAGGCTTAATTGGGACACAAAAAGGGAGGGTGCCAGGGGACTGTACTGCATACTCAGTCAGCCAGGGTGGAGTGGTGGGGGGCCCAGGGCAGACCAGAATATGCATTCATGTCTGTCCTTGTCACCTGGGCATTGGATTCAAACCCTTGGACTCAAGTCATCCTCTTGCCTCAGCCTCCTGAGTAGCTGGGACTATAGGCATGTGCCACTGTATCTGGATTTGACCCAACCCCCAACTCTATATTTTTTTCCCATACACCCAATTCCTTCCCTCTACACCTGAGCAAAGGCTGTGGGGTCTTGTGACATCTACAAATTCAAGGTCTTCGTCTAGGGCACAGTGGCTCACGCCTGTAATCCCAGCAGTTTGGGAGGCCGAGGTAGGCTGATCGCCTGAGCTCATGAGTTTGAGACCAGCCTGAGCTAGAGTGAGACCCCATCTCTAAAAATAGCCAGGTATTGTGGCAGGCGCCTATAGTCCCAGCTACTTGGGAGGCTGAGGCAAGAGAATGGCTTGAGCCCACGAGTTTGAGGTTGCTGTGAGCTGTGACACCACCGCCACTGGGTGCAACAATGTGAGACTCTGTCTAAAAAAAAAAAAAAAAAGTCTTCATCTAGGCCTGAGATTCTAGAAAAGAGGACCACGCAGAATTCTATAGTGTATCACTAGAGATCTCCCCACAGAGTATCTGAGCTATCATCCTTTCCTCCTGCCATTGGCACAATATCCTGGAACCCACAGCTAGTGGGTCCATGGTTTTCCTCATGGGACGTTTTTTTTTTTTCTGAGACAGAGCCTCAAGCTGTCACCCTGGATAGAGTGCCGTGGCATCACAGCTCACAGCAACCTCCAATTCCTGGGCTCGAACAAGTCTCCTGCCTCCACCTCCCAAGTAGCTGGGACCACAGGTGCTTGCCACAACGCCTGGCCATGTTTTGGTTGCAGCCGTCATTGTTGTTTAGGGGGCTGGGCTGGATTCGAACCCGCCAGCTCAGGTGTACGTGGCTGGCGCCTTAGCCCACTGAGCCACAGGCGCCGAGCCTCCTCATGGGACTTTCATGGGTGCTCACATCTCTGCAGCTCACGTCTAGCCTCTCCTCTCCCACCACCACCCTTACCTTGGGTTTGGAGTCCTCCACATTGTGGCTCTTGATGTCTTCGAGGCTGGTGTTGACATTAATGGAAACAGAGGTGTCCTTGGAGGAGGCAGCCTAGGTCAGGGAAGAGTGGGGACAAGAAAGAACTATCCTAGCTGCCTTTACTGCCACACCAACCAGGGCTGGTATCATCCACTGGCTTTGGGAAAGTAGGCATGCTAGGATCCAATGCCGAAGGCTGCAGTGTTCTGACCAGTTCCAGGAACAGCCATAAAATGGACAAGGACCCTGATGGTTCACATTGTCCCTGGTTCAGGAGATGAGGGAAAAACAAACCACTGCCTAGAGCCCTAACTCACCAGAAGTGAGAAGCAGGGTCACTAGGGGCAAGAGGGAGAAAATGGGAGGTATAAAGTCAATGAATCAGGAGGCTGGAGAAAGGTTGGGATTGACAGCAGGGCAGAGGGCAGAGGCCAAGAGCAGGGCAGGTGTCACCAGTTAAAAGGGGCCCTGCCTGTTTCTGAAGCTTCTTCTCTTTCCGCACTTGCTTCAACTTTAGCTGCTCCTGCTTCCTGAGCAGCAGCTTCTTCTGGGAGATGAGGTGGTCAACATCCACACCGCACTGGAGGCAAACGTCAGGGAAGGGGAGGTGGAGGTGGAGGTGGAGGTGGGCACTCCGGGGAGATGAAGGCCTGACACCCACCCTGGGGAACGCCATGCCTCACCCTTTGTTTCAGTGCATCACTGTAGAACTCAGCATTGGCAAAGTACATGGTGGTTGAGGAGCGGAAGATCTTCACACCTGGGACCTCCCTGGCCTGGGGATAGGACAGAGTTGGGGTAACTGATATTCCCCTCTCCCACCACTGCATCTATTCTTTTGCCTTTCCTCCCCCAGAGTGCTGAGAGCCACCAACACCCAATGCTCCGCTCCACCTGTGGCCCATGCCCTCCTAGAGGCTTAGGCCATATACATGGGACCATGATGGTGTTATCCTGTCTGTTCTGCTGCCTCTCCCCAGTCCAGGCTTTCAGCAGGGGACACAACCTGTACCTTTCCTTCCCCACCTCCTCTGCCACAGGTCAGGTTTCAGAGGCTCTTAGCCCTCCTCTTGGCTCTCCAATCCCTGTCCCAAGGTCTGTTCTCAGTGTGCAGATGAAGACCCTCCTGTCATCCCAACCAGACCTTCCCCAACTCTCATCTCCTTCAGGACACAGTTCAGGCCTCCACTTTGGTATTCAGACCTGCAAAATGTGGCACCCCCTTTCCATCCAGCTGGGCTGCTCCCCTCATATCCTTTCCTACATCTTAATCCCTTGGTTCCTCCCTTCACTCTGCCTGGACCCACTGTGCTCAGCCTTCAAGGCTTCATGTTAGGGGGAATGGGCTTCTTTTTTTTTTTTTTTTTGCAGTTTTTGGCTGGGGCTGGGTTTGAACCCACCACCTCCGGCATATGGGACCAGCAGGGAATGGGCTTCTTTTATTCTAGAGTCCCCACCTATGTTCCCAGCACCTGGCCCAAGACTTCACAGAAGATAAATGAATGATTGGGGACTTAGTAATAACCCCACTGATCAGATCAAAAGCAAGCTTCTGGCTCAGTGCCTGTGGCTCAACGGGCTAAGGCGCCAGCCACGTACACCTGAGCTGGCGGGTTCGAATCCAGCCCAGGCCCGCCAAACAACAATGACGGCTGCAACCAAAAAATGGCCAGGCGTTGTGGCGGGTGCCTGTACTCCCAGCTACTTGGGAGGCAGAGGCAAGAGACTCACTTAAGCCCAGGAATTGGAGGTTGCTGTGAGCTGTGATGCCACAGCACTCTACCCAGGGTGACAACTTGTGGCTCTGTCTCAAAAAAAAAAAGCAAGCTTCCTCTATATTCTGATGCCTCAAGAATCCTGCCCCTCCAGCACCTCTGACCCAGGGGTTCTTCACAGGATGAAGCTTGTGCTTCTGGCTCCAAGACAGACCCCTCCCCTGGTCCCCAAACCTAGCTCTGTCTGTCCAGTTTCCTCTGCCCCTTTGCAGCCCCTCCGACCCCTAGTGAGGGTCATATACCCCATTTCCTCCCTTGAAATTCCAAGGATCAAAACCAAAGTGCCTCAGACCCCAGTATCCTGGCCAGGTGTGGAAAGGACTGACAAAAGCTAGTTTTTCTTTGTTTTTTTTTTTTTTTTTTTGAGATAGAGTCTTGCTTTGTTGCCCTCAGTAGAGTGCCGTGGCATCACGGCTCACAGCAACTCAAACTTTTGGGTTCAAGTGATTTTCATGCCTCAGCCTCCCAAGTAGCTAGGACTACAGGCGCCTACCACAATGCCTGGCTATTTTTAAAGACAGGGTCTAGCTCTTGCTCAGGCTGGTCTTAGAACTCCTGAGCTCAAGCAATCTACCCACTTCAGCCCCCTAAGTGCTGGAATCACAGGTGTGAGCCACCACGCCTGGCCTGACAAAAGCTAATTCTGTCCATCACACCCTACCCACACCATCCTGCTCAGCCCCCACTGCTCACCTCTGAGTACTCTGCCACATCTCTGTAAATGTCTGTGCCTGGCAACTGCCCCAGGACAGAGTAGTGGGGCCTGCGGAGGAGAGAGTAAGTGTAAGAAGAGGAGGACAACAAAAAGGTACGAAGGGGCTTGGCACCTATAGCACAGTGGTTACAGCACCAGCCATATGCATCGAGGCTGCCAGGTTCAAACCCAGCTCAGGCCAGCTAAACAACGACAACTGCAACAACAACAAAAAATAGCCAAGCATTGTGGCGGGCACATATAGTCCCAGCTACTTGTGAGGCTGAGGCAAGAGAATCGCTTAAGCCCAAGAGTTTGAGGTTGCTGTGAGCTATGACACCACAGCACTGTACAGAGGGCGACAGAGTGAGACTCTGTCTCAAAAAAAAAGTATGAAGGAGCCCATGGTCCCCAGAGATGCGGGGATAGCTAAGGGGAGACAGTGAGGAGCTCCCTGGAATGGGAGGACTGACGTGGTTGACTCACAGCTGTGTCCGGACCACCAGGAGCAGCAGGGAGAAGACTACTGCAACCATCAGGCCAAGGTCCAGGTTTAGCAGGATGGTGGCCACAAACGTTGCCAGCCAGATGAGCTGAGGAGAGAGGGCAGTGGTCAAAGGGTCAAGAAGGGCTTGGGGCTAAGGCCCCCAACCCAGCCCTGGGCTCCCAGGCCTCTCACCAGATCTGCTCGATTAGCCTTCCAGAGGGAGCATATGTCAGTGAATTGCATCAGCATGCCCTTCAGGTTCACGATAATGGTGGCTGCCAGAACTGCCTGGGTTTGGGGGTTGTCATCAGGGGCTTTTAAGATGCTGACAACCCGACCACCCAGGTATGACTCAGACTGACCCCATGTTGGACAGAACCTCAACTAACACTAAGTACCATCTATCCCCTGATCCTAACAACTTGGATTCACTCTGAAAGGTTCTAACCTGATTCTTTTTTTTTTATTTTTTTTTGAGACACAGAGTCTCACTTTGTCACCCTTGGTAGAGTGCCATCGCATCACAGCTCACAGCAACCTCAAACTCCTGGGTTTAAGTGATTTTCTTGTCTCAGCCTCCCAAGTAACTGGGACTACAGACACCTGCCACAATGCTTGACTACTTTTAAAGATGGGGGTCTCTCTCTGACTCAGGCTAGTCTTGAATTTGTGAACTCAGGCAATCCACCTGCCTCTGCCTCCCAGAGTGCTAGGATTACAGGCGTGAGCCACCACACTCAGCTATAACCCCCCCCTTTTTTTTTTAACTAGCTATTACTTCCAAATCCTGACTCTTATTTTTTTATTGAGACAGAGTCTCATTTTATAGCTCTCGGTAGAGTGCTGTGGCATCATAGCTCACAGCAATCTCCAACCCTTGGGTTGAAGCAATTCTCTTGCCTCAGCCTCCCAAGTAGCTGGGACTACAGGCACCCACCACAATGCCCAGTTTTTGTTTGTTTGTTTTTTTTTGAGACAGAGTCTTACTCTATCACCCTCACTCTATCACCCTCGGTGGAGTGCTGTAGTGTCACAGCTCACAGCAACCTCTAACTCTTGGGCTTAAGCGATTCTCTTGCCTCAGCCTCCCAAGTAGCTAGAACTACAGGCGCCTGCCACAACGCCTGGCTTTTTTTTTGTTGCAGTTGTCATTGTTGTTCAATAGGCCCAGGCTGGGTTTGAACCCACTAGCCTCAGTGTATGTGGCCAGTGCTGTAACCACTGTTCTACGGGCTCTGAGCTGGCTTTTTTTTTGTAGAGACAGGGTCTCACTCTGGCTCAGGCGGGTCTCGAACCTGTGAGCTCAGACAATCCACCCGCCTCGGCCTCCCAGAGTGCTATGATTACAGGTGTGAGCCACCAGGCCCAGCCCAACCCCTGATTCTTGACTCCAAATTTCACCCCAAAGATCTCCGCCTTGAAAAACAGGACATAGACTGGGCTTGGTAACTTATGCCCCATAATCCTAGCACTCTCAGAGGCTAAGGCGGGTAGACTGCTTGAACTCAGGAGTTCGAGACCAGCCTGAGCAAGAATGAGAACCCATCTCTACTAAAAATAGAAAAAATTAACTAGGCGTTGTGGCAGGTACCTGTAGTCCCACGAACCCGGGAGGCTGAGACAAGAGGCAAGAGGCAAGAGGATAGCTTCAGTCCTAGAGTTTGAGTTTCCTGTGAGCTATGATGATGCCATGGAACTCAACCCAGGGTGACAGAGTGAGACGCTGTCTCAAAAAAATAAAAACAAATAAAAAATAAACAAGACATAACCCTGTATTTTTGCCCTTTACCTGGGGCTAGATGAACTGATCTGAGCCCCTGGCCTGGCCTAGGATCTGAAGCCTGGCTGGTGGTCTCACCTTGGGCAGGTCCTGGAAGAGTTCCCCAAGTTTGATGATGATAAGGAGGATAAAAAGGGAAGAAACAGCTCCAGCAACCTGTGGGGTGGGGAAACGGGGATGGAGGAGTAGAGGGGGTGGGGAGCAGGGCTTGGGGGAACAGGGGTGAGACCACCTGACAAAGCGGTGTGTGCACAGATGCATGCCCACACCCAAAGCCCACCTGTGTGTTGCCTCCAGAGCTCTCCTGCACCAGGCTCCGAGACATAGAACAGCTCACAGGGAAGCACTGGAAGATGCCCCCCACAAGGTTACTGAGGCCAAGGGCGACCAGTTCCTGGTGAAGGGGAATGTGTATGAGGAGACTTCCTAGAAGTGTCTAATCACTGTCCCACTGTGCCTAGGCCTATCTATCCCCAACCTCCATCCCCTCAATGGCCCCCAGAGGCAAGGTTCTGACCCATACGTCCTGTTTTCCCAACTTTAGCTCCCCCCATGGCCCTCGCATATCTGTTGTTTCCCTGTGTTCTACCTGGTCCTTCCTGCCAGCCCCTGGGGCCCTGTACTCCTGGATGTCTCCTATATACCCAGTATCACCCAGACCTGGTTGCTGTCCACCCGGTAGCCATGCCTCAGGGCGAAGATCTTCCCCAGCGAGATGGCAATGGCAAATCCAACTACGGCAATGGTGAAGGCACTTCCCAAAAGCTTTGTGAACAGCTTGGGGCTGGGGGCCACTGGGGGCAAGAGCCTGTGAAAGGTATCTGTGAGGCCAAAGAAAGGTCCTGGACTAGCTGCCAAACCCTCCCTGGCCTGACGGGGCCACAGCTCACCCTGCAGGGATGTTGCCCACAACATCCACCCCAAATCTGTGCTTCAGGCCCACGCCATAGGAGATGCCTGTGGCCCCAATAAGCTGTTGGAGAAAACAAGGTCAGGGGATGGAGGTGCTGGCATCAGAGTTGGGGTGGGGATGAATGAAACACTCTGGGGCAAAGCCTTCAGAGGGGTGGGGAGAAGTCACTGACAGGGTCAGACAAACATTTTTGGCAGGGAGAAATGCTGTCAGTGGTAGGAAGAAACCACTATGGGAGCTTTCAGCTGTGGTCCCCTCCTACCCCAGAATGCACCCTTGTGCCCAATGCAGCTGGTCTTCAAATCCCTGGAGGCTGCCCACACAACAAGGACCCATTCTGACCCCTCTTTCCCCCCTTCCCTCATTCCTGGTATCCGAACCGTGAGCAGTTCCCCGGGTATTGGTATAGGCAGATGCTGCTGTAACTTGTTATTCAACAGCTTCACCATGACGAGCACCACCCCTGCCACAGCTGCAGTGACCACAGTGCCGACCACACTCTGGGGCAGCTTCCAGCAGACCTCCAGCACTGTCTGTGGAGGGATAAGTCACAGCCAGCACTCAAGGCCAGGGGGCACACCTACCCATCCCTCTTCCCACCCTCACTCACATAGATGAGGGACAGTGGCCCAGAGCGGCTGCTCAGATGGAGGCCAAACACATACTTGAGCTGTGAGACGAAGACGTGCACGGATGCAGCTGTGGTATAGGCACGGACCAAAGGCTCTGACAGGTAGGTGACCACAAAGCCAAAGTGGACCAGACCTAGCCCCACCTGTGGGATAACCAGGGGCAGTCAAAAGAGGCAGGGACCCAGGGGTAGCTAAAGAGGAGCTCAGGGCACATGGGATTCAGAGGGGGATAAATGAACAGCAAGAGCAGGAGGGCAGAGCAGGGCAGACACTTGGGAACTCCGGGGGGGGGGGGGCTGCAGGGAGTGGGAAGGACACATACTCCTGTTTCTTACCTGGAAGAGGCCGACCAGGACACTAAGTTTGGAGGCCAGCTGCACCCGGTCGGCATCTCTGGCTGTCTCGTTCACTGTGGAGTTTGAGGCCTGCAGGTAGTCCTCATTTGGGGCCAGGGATTCTGTCACACTGCCCACCATCACAGACATGACAGCAAAGGTCCCTGCAGGGACAGTCAGGGCAGGCCTGAAGGGGATAGGACACTGCCATTCCCTAGAGCTCTGATCTTAAGAGAGGCCAGGAGGACAAATAATCCTCAGACTATGTCTGTACAAATGGGGCAGTGCTGGTGGTTAGATATGGCCAGTGTCAGAGTGAATCCTGAGCTCATAGGCTCTTTTTTTTTTTTTTTTTTTTTAAAGAGACAGAGTCTCACTTTATCGCCCTCAGTAGAGTGCTGTGGCGTCATAGCTCACAGCAACCTCCAACTCCTGGGCTTAGGCAATAATTCTCTTGCCTCAGCCTCCCAAGTAGCTGGGACTACAGGCACCCGCCACAACACCCGGCTATTTTTTGTTTTTTTGCAGTTCGGCCTGGGCCGGGCTTGAACCCGCCACCCTTGATATATGGGGCCAGTGCCCTACTCGCTGAGCCACAGGCACCGCCCCATAGGCTCTTAAGATTGGCTAGAAATGCTGGCCTTGCATCATGTATTCTGCACCACCTGTGTCTGCTGGCATAGGGACACAGAAGCTCTCTGTGGATTGGGGAAGGGGTCAGAGTTTGCCTCCAGCTGATCAGGCCTACACCAAGCTCCAGGTCCCTCAAGCTGCCTCACCCACTCACATTTTCCCAGACCCAGGGCTTTGAGGTGCCCTGAACCTGTGGTCCTACAGTCAATCCCCTAGTTCTGCCAAGGGATGACCCTAGGCCTAGCCCCCCAGTAACCCAGGACTGATATTTCCCTCTTCTTCAAGTTCTCTGGCCCTGCTCAGCCCTCTCGCCCTGTCCTCCATGGGGAATGTGGGCATCCTCTTAAAGGGTAGGCCTGATACCACTTACCCACAGAGATGTGCCGGGAAGTACCAAATAGAAAGTAGATGAAGACAGGGTAAAAGGAGCTGTAGAGGCCATACACAGGGGGCAACCCAGCCAGGAGAGCGTAGGCCAAGCCTGAAGGTGGGATGATAGCAATGCAGGCTCAGATGCCAAGGTCTCAAAAGGGTAGGGTAATCCCAGCCCTGGTCAGGTGCCATAGTTCCAGGGTCAGAGGTCATAGCTCCAAGTTTGTGGGGTCAGAGACCACAAAGCTTCCAGGCCAAGGCCTTGAAGGGGCTCACCCTGTGGAAGCTGCATGATGGCCACACTCAGGCCAGATAACAAGTCACCTAGGAGCCAGTCACGCACAGGATACCGGGGTAACCAGACCAAAACTGGGAGCCACTGGAGCAGAAGAGCACGGGCTCGTGCATGGGAACACCTGGGGACATGAGGGGTATGTGTAAGGGATAGGGGCTACCTGGGCCCTGCCAGACCCTCCAGACCCCCACTGATGCTTGTCTTACTGCAACCAGGTTCGCCACTGGTGGGTCCTAGGCGCTGAGCCCTGGTGCCCCAGTTCTTCCAACTGTTCCTGATTGAACAGTGGCCGTTCCACATGGTAGTCTCGCCTCCGCAGCTCCATTGCCTGCGTTGTAGATAGCAGTGCCTGTGTGTCCCTCGGTCTGGTGTGGTGAGACCAGAGATACAGTGAGGACACCCTTGGTCCAACCTCCCCTAAAACTCCACCTGGGACCAGGGAGTCACCTACTGATTTTTCAAGGTCCCAAGATCAAGGTACAGTTGGTCTAGTCCCAGCTGGCTCAGTGGGCCCCATGCCCACACCCAGGCAGGGCAGTACCTGAACTTTGGCTGGTGGAAAAGTCTTTCTGGGCCAAAGTCCCCCAACATGGGACAGCAAGATGAACATAACCCACATCTATAGCCCAGATACGGCTGTCCCGCCCTGAGCATTCTCCTACTCTGAGGGTCCAAGGCTGACCACCCCTCCTAGCCCCTTTCTCCCAGCTCCTTTCCTTTCTTTCTTTCTTTTTTTTTTTTGGAGACACATTCTCACCATGTCACCCTCGGTAGAGTGCCAGGGCGTTCACAGCTCAGAGCAAACTCAAATTCTCGGACTTAAGTGATTCTCTTGCCTGTAATCCTGAGTAGCTGGTATTACAGGCGCCCGCCACAACGCCTGGTTATTTTTTGTTGCAGTTGTCACTGTTTAGCTGGCATGGGCATGGTTCGAACTTGCCAGCCTCCGTGTATGTGACCAGTGCTCTACCCACAGAGCTACGGGCGCCACCCTCCCACCTCCTTTTCTTCCCCTAGCAAGTCTGCGTCCAGTCCTCAAGTCCTTATCCAGTTACCCCAGGAGTCCAGCGCTGTTGGGCTGGCTGAGAGCACACTTAGGGAAGAGATGTAGCAAACCAGGGGTCCAGTTCCTTAAGCAACTCCCTCTCCAAAACTCAGGCTTCCAGTAGAGACCTTCTCCTCTAAGGGAAGGATTGCACTGAGGCTAAGGTTGCCCCTCGGCCTCCATCCCCAGGGTCCAGGTTTAGACAGCTTAAGACTAGTCTGGGAAAACCAAGGGATGGCTCTCACTTGAGGAGAAGGGAGCTTTCATGGAGTAGGAAGCTCTCACCTAGAGGGAGAGGCTCCCAGATAGAAAGGGAAGTACCCACTTGAAGTGGTGCAAAGATATTACCTGAGAATAGGAGCTCTCTGGGGCGGGGAATCTCACCTAGAGAGGCTTCACCTGACCTTCCAGGAAAGCTTTCACCAGCCAGGCAAATTCTGATATAGGAGGAATTGCTTATTTGCCCAAAGGCTCCTACCTGAAGTGGAAGAAAGATCTTATCTGGGAATAAGAGACCTTGGGTGAGAGGGGTCTTACCTCAGGGTGGGGGCTACTATCACCTAGTGGGGAAGCTCTGACCTGGGGCGGGGAGGCTCCCACTTAGACTGGGAGAAAGTACTTACCTGGAAATATGTCACGGGCAGGTGGGGGGAATGTTAGCTCTAGCCTGTTAGGGGGAAAGCTTTCACCTGTCAGGAAAGTTCTGGTCTAGCTCTGACCTGGAGAGAGGATCCTACCTGAGGGACAGAAACTTACCTGGGAAGGACTGCTAACCTGGATGTCCCGGTTCGAAGAGAAAAGTGGAGTGGGTACAAGGAAGATCCTCAGAGTTCTTGGCTCTGTCCTTTCCTAGGGATCTTAGAGCCCCCTCACTCCTCTCTTGAGACGCCCCAGATAATTTTAAAGAATTCCCTCCCACACTACCCAGTATCCGCGCTCAGGGGCGGAGCCTGGATCGTTGGCCCCTCCCCACAGGAGAGCACCCGGGCGAAAAGGGCTGGGAGACCTCACTACCCGCTAAATTGTAAACCCGGGTGGACTCGGAACCCCAAGTGAAAGCAGTTAATTCACGGGCCCCGGTCAGGGACTCTGTTGCAGCGACTTCAGGCCCGCAAGCACCCCAGCTGGCACAATTCCTGGACCCGGGCTCTCCCGCATGCAGCTGCCTCCCTGCGGCCCCGGGTTAGCACTCGGGCAGCACTCCCTAGCTTCTCCCGCACAGCCCGCAAGGCTGGGGTCGTGCTGGATCCCTCCCCCATTCTTTGCAGCAAATGGGCAATCGCCTGCAGAAAATCTACGAAGAGGTAAACCGAGGCGTCGCAGGCGGGAGATGCCAGCTCTAGGCCCGGTGTTAGCGCGGAGTCACCAGCGGACACTGAGAACCAAGGCGGCGCTTTGCACTCACCCGGACGCCTCCGACAGCCCCATGGTTCGCAAGCGCCCAGCGGCTGCTCCCAACAGCTACAGCTTCGGGCGGCTGCAGGCCGCTAGGCACCGGCAGGCAGCACCCGGCCAGCGGCTAGGCCTGCGGCAAGCGCTGGGGGACTCATCCCAGAGCAGCACGGGAAAAGCTTGGGCCTATCAGCATGCAGGGGCGGGGCCTCAAGGGCGCTCTTGGGGTTCCGGGAAGCCTGGCAGGAAATTTAACCCCTTCCTCCCCAGAGGCCTAGATAGCGCTCTCGCTCGCAGCTCATCCTACCCACTTCCCCAAGCCCCGTGGGACTGCAGAACTGAACTAAGAACCAGTGCTGGGCAGCCTCTAGCCGCGCCTTTAAGCCCCTGTGTCGGATGAAGCTGCTTTTAGGTCTTAGCTCCGCGGAGTGGGGAGGAGAAACCCGCGGATGGTCAGGAGGTTTTGGGGTGCGGCCGGTGATCCCAGCCTTAACTCTTGTTGAGGGATCCAGCTTTAAGTGCTTCAAAAGCACCCACTGGAAGCATCTGTACAGGTGGATACAGCATCTGTGGGGCTTCTCGTGTCTCCAGCTTAGGGTGCTACCCTCAAGCTTTCCATCTGGAGGTAGGCATGTTGGTCTCTGAGATGGTCCCCAAGGCCTCCTCTTCAACTCTGGCCACTCAAGC
Organism: Perodicticus potto; assembly: GCA_963574655.1. Lineage (NCBI taxonomy): Eukaryota > Metazoa > Chordata > Mammalia > Primates > Lorisidae > Perodicticus > Perodicticus potto. The sequence goes on from CAUYRH010161070.1 coordinate 34,394, forward strand.
CAGAAATAAAACCACGAAGATCTCCTCCGCACAAAGCACAGCACAGGCAGCAGTAAGTTTCCTTCCTGCCTGAACCTCGGGAAAACACTGTGCTCCAAGCTCCAACTTGGAGAGACTGGTGAGGATCAATGCTGTCACTGGGCAAGGCAGCAAAGTGGTTTGACTCTCGGGCCAGCCGTAAAACGCCAGGACAGACTGCAGACCTCGAAGACTTATGACATCCTGATGCCCTTGCCCTGACTAGAGAAGGCGGCTTCTCTGGGCATCTTATTCTCACCACTTGTGCTTCGACTTCAGGCCCCAATCACAAGGTGAGGGACCAGGTTTCAGGGTGAAAATGGGAACTTGCTCCAAATCTAGGATGAAATGGGCTAAAAATAGCTATATATTTTTGAAGGGGTCTCAGATTCCTCCCTAAGGTCAGTCTGGCCTGAATCATTCAGTCACCATCCTGATCCCCACAACAGAAAGAGGGAACAATTGTTTTCTATAGAAGTTTATTCCCAAAACAGAGCGCGGCTTCACGGAACAATTTACACAGACAGGAAAAGGGGCCACTGGGCTAGAGGGGGGCAACCCCAGAGAGGGGCATCTACAAAACCTAGGACATAGCAAGGACACCCTCCTACCCTCAGGAGGCCACTCAGCCCTTCAAAGGCTGGGATCATTCTGGGTTAAGGAGAGCTTGGGTCCTGGCTGGTATGATTTGGCATCCGTCAGTGAAGTATAATTTTTAATCTCCTAAGAAACTACTCCCCAAGAGTATGCATGGGGTGAGGGGGTGAGAAGGTGTCTGTACAGGCCATCTCCCAACCCCACACAACCACTATCCTCTGTGGTCAGAGGGTGCCTACCCTTAGGGCTTCTGATTTTGCTGTTAAACAGGGGACTCAGGGCTGACCTCTGGCCTGGGAAAGCTCAAGATGGCCAGGTCCAGGGTCTTCACAGGTGGGTCCTCCAAGCCCCTCTCTCACATTCCCTACCTTTCAATTATAAACAAAGGGGGGGGAACATTCTCAACTGTAAACAAAGTGTAAAAGTTCAAAGTTTTAAGTCGTAAACAAAATAAAAAAAATTTTTAAATCTCTAACTGTAAAGAAAGTAACAAAAAAATTTAAAGTCCCCAGTTCTAGACATCAGACAAAGTACCAAAAGTCATTGTTTCGTGAACAGGGTCCTAACAGTCATTTTTCCCTTTTTAAGGGAATAAAGGAAGAGTGGAACTGAGTCACTTCCTGCAGCCCGGGTGCCTAGGGCTAGGGAGGATCCTGTAAACATGGGAGGCAGTGGCACCTACATTCTGGGTCTTGATTTCCCGTGTTTCTGCTCACCCTCCCAATCCACCCTTCCTAGTAAACTCTAGCAGAGAGCAGTGTCAGGGAATCAAATGGCACCACAGACAACTTTTGTTCACAGCAGGGGCAGGGGCAGGTGAGTGACCTTCCCCTACCCTTTGTAGGAATGTCTGATTAGAGGCCTAAGACCCCCCCAGGGGAGCCAGGGAAGCCTTGCTTTGTAAACACGACATCTGCTGCTCTACCAGCGCCCCACAGCATCAGTCCTAGGTCATAAGGCAGTAAGTGGTAGGGACTCCACATAATAAACACACACATCCACAGGGAGGGGAGGCATGAGTGAGCCCCCAGGAGGAAGCCAGAGGACCCCTGTTTCCAAGACCAACCCCTAGCCCCAGAAGTTTGGCTTTTGGGGCATTTGAAAAAAAGCAAGGAACAATTTTGTACTTGGGCCCCTGGCAATATTCAGATCCACCCCGGGGGTGGTGGGGGAGAAAGACATCTGTCCCACCTGCCTGATTCTACTTATTCCAGTTAAGATGAGAAAAAAGAGCATATGGTTTGCTAGGGACCCACATGGGGCCAAACTCTACATCTTTCTTCCTCTGTCCCGCTCCCCCTTCCAGCCCAGCCTCAGACCCCTGGGAGAAAAGAAAAGCTGAAAAATAACATAAGCATATCTCTCTGGTTACAAAGGTACAAAATGTATAAAAGTCCTCCCTTCAGTTTCCCCATCCCTGCATCTGCCATACGCATGCTCACAGATGCGCGTGGAACCTCAGCACTCCCGAAGTGGGCAGAGCTTCGCAGGGTAGGGCAGAAGTCTGCCTTGGGATCAGCCCCCACTCCTGGAGTCTCTTCTGTTAGCCCACATCTTCCATTGCCTCCAGCTGTTTCTCATCCATACTGCTTGGTCCCTCAGGAGTGACCCTCACTTCTGGGAACTCTGGAGTTGTGGGTGGAAATCAAAGATCAATGCTGGAGCAAACTCTAAGTCAAGTGGCTCTGAGTTCCCCCACCAGACTTGGCCTAGTCCACTCCCCTCACCTCCACCATTACCTCTACATCTTAGCCCCTGCCCTCTGTGCCCCTCATGCCCACTCCACTCCATCCATTCTGGACCCCAAACTCATCAGCAAGGCTCCTTGGTCACCTAGGTCTTTAAGTGCTTCAAAAGCACCCTCTTGTACAGATGCTATTTTAAGTACTTTACAGGTAATTGTCTCATAAATCTTCTGCTGATCTCTAAGAATTTGTTACTACAGACCCCTTTTTCAGATGAGGAAACTGAAGCTCAGAGAGGCTTGTACCTTCCCAAGGGAATACAGCTTATGAGGTAAGACACAGAACTCAAATTCAGGCCTGTGTGATTCCAGAGCCTGAACTCCTGCTGGGTTCTGGCCTACCTCCCATACAGCCAGACCCCAAGGCTAGACTACAGGGGGATACAGGGGAAGAGTCAGCTTGCTCTGATCCCCACCCCCAGTATCCTCTAGAGCCCCAAGCCCCCCACCTCCCTGCTCCTCCTGCCTTTCTTTGTCCTCTCCCAACAATGGGTCCTGCTCAGTTCCCTTGATTACTCTTCTCCCCAAAGCCATAACTATTTCTCCTCTTTGAAACTCACCTCTCCTTTTGGCTTTCAAGACCTAGGATTTCCTGGCTCCTCCCACCCCCACCACTCCTCTGACTCCTGTGCACTCAGCTATTTCCCATCTGTCTGCCATCTCCTTCCCCACAGAAGCCCCATTGGCACCTGTGACCCCCACCCCACAGTGCCCACGGATGGGAAGAACTTAATATCCACTGACTAAATCGATGAACAAATGATTTCCCTCCCATAAACTTAACTCTTCAGCCTGGCATATCCTGGCACCACTTCTGGCCCCTCCTTATCTACTATAACTCCCTAAGCTAAGCCTCCTCCCCTCTCCACAGCCTCTTGTACTGACCAGGTTACCTCCCACTTTTAGGTCTTGACCCATCCTCTGCCTTCACTAGCTCAAGTCCTTGGGAAGGCACCTATCTCTACTTAGCTTGGGAGGTACAGGGAAGGGTGGCTGGCTCTGTCATTTGACTGGCATTTCCCTGCTGGTCACACCCTGATTTTCTGCCAGACCTGGCCCCCCACACCTGTCTGCCAACCCTCGCCCTATTTCATGGCAGAACACCAGGATGGTACACAGGCGTTTGCCCTAAGCTGACGGTGTGAGCAAGTGGCAGGACCATGCTTACTCTGAGTCTGGTGACAGCTCTGAGATACTGTGAGAGGTGGCAGACCGTGGTGTGGAAGGTCCAAGCACAGAAGCTGTGGCAGAAGGAGTGGCAGTGGTGTGAGGGCCCGAGGGCGTGCTTGAGGACTGCACAGAGGAGAGGGCTGAGGAGTTGAAAGAAGCGAGGATAGAGGAGAGAATATCTAGCTGCTCTGTGGAGGGGCCATGGCTGGGGCCACTGACTGGATCTTCCCTAGCTCTGAGCAGCTGTGGGGTTGGCCCGAGGGCTTCTTGTGAGGGGTGCCGACTAGGTATCTCGTCCAGCTGTTCCCGAGAGTTCGAGCTCCTAGACAGAGAGTCCAGAGGCCGAGATGGCAAGAGGGGGTCCCTTGAGAGTTGCCGCTGAGGAGACAGGGGTAGAGGCGGGGGCTGTGGGTCAAGGTCCTGGGCACGGCGGGGTGGGGGTAGTGTGCTCAACCACTCTCGAGGTGCCCCTAAGTCCAGTGCATCCCGTGACCCAAAGCGGCCAGCCATGGTCCCAGGGTAGTCCCGGGGTGGCTGCCTCCGTGGCAGGGTGCTGCCCCGATTTCTTGGCTCCAGGCGGCCCTGCACAGTGTTCATGCGTTCCTGGGAACCTGGCCGGCTCAGGGGATGCAGAGTAGGGGCAGGGGCCTCCTCTAATCGCTCACGGCTCAGTTGCCGCCGGAGGAGCAGGTCCAGCTGTTCTCGGGAAGAATAGCGACTGGCTGGCTGTGAAAGGCTGCCTGTGCCCCCACCAGCATAGATGCGACCATAAGAGGCAGCTGGCACAGCACGGTGGCCCAAGGTGGCTGCACGGCACCAGGACAGCTCAGGGGCACCTCGGTGCTGTGGCATGAGTGGGTATTGCAAACGGTTCTTCAGGATGCCTACAGGAGGAACAAAACGGGAGACAGGGTATGTATACGGAGAGAATAAACAGGAATTCTTGAGTCTAGGGATGTGGTAACCCTGGGATCCCTGTGGCAGAGCACTGGGAGCAGAAACCCCTTGGGGAAGGGCAGAAGCAACCCTAGAGGTCCCAGAAAGGCAGCAGGACAGGGGAGTCCTGAGGGGGGAGGCAGTAATCCTTCAGATCAGGGCACAGGTAGTCCCTGTGGTGAGGGCAACCCCTCCCACAAAGTCAGAGAGGGGCAGCCTCAGGTCCCAGCAATGCAGGACTGGGTCAAAAATGCAAAAACCCCCTGGGTTGGGGCAAGAGCAGTCCCAAGGTCCTTGTGATACATGGGTGAGGGCAGAAACCTCTTGAGTTGGGGCAAGGACAACCTCTATGTAAAGCAGGGTAGGGAGCAGAAACCTTTCAGATCAGAGCAGGGACGCGTATCTGGGGAGCAGCACCTCTTACAAACTGGAATTGGAGTTGGGGCAGGAGTAGCTCCTGAAGTACCTGTGGCACCAGCCAGGGTGTGGGAGGATGAAAACTCCCAGGTCAGGATAGGGAGACTATGAAGTAGGCTAGAGGACCAAAACCCCCAGCTCAGAGTAAGAGGAACTTTCACTTTGGGATGTAATGGGGTGTTTGGAGGCTAGAGTGTCTAAGTACATAGCTAGCTAAAATCCCCTGGGTTAGGGCATGAGCAGCCCCCCTGGTCTCTGTAGTTCGGGCCAATGGTCAGAGTCATACCTTTCCTCTGGCGTTGGGCCCGGCCCAGGGAGGTTTCATCCCCACTGGTCAGGACCAGGTCTGGCTGGTTGTTGTTCGCTGCGTCCTTGCTGGTGTCCAGCCCCAGACGCCTTTCAGAACCCCAAGTCTGCAGAGCACAGGGGGCTACCTCACACTCCCCCAGGGCTGGCCAGTAGGACAGGAGATCATTGCCATCCACATCTGTGGGCCAGGGCAGGTTACAGGAGCCTCTGGGTTGACCCCAGTGACTCATGACCCCTGTAACTCAGACTCAGTGATGCCTGATCCAAATGACCCTTGAAGCCCTGGCTGGTCCCAGTGAGCAGATGTGGGAATAGGAGGGCATGTCCTCAGAGACCAGTGGAACCATCCAGGCAGGGAGTTCCTGATAAGCACCCCCTTAACTAGAGACTGGAAGTAGAAGAACCTAATGGCTCATGGTTAGGAAAGCCAGACTAGACCCTAACCTGCAGGGGAGAGTGGGGGCTAGAGGGGATAACATGCCACTCCATAATATCCCTGACCTCATTGCTCTGTACCAAGTCATTCCTGGACCTCCCAAGCACTTCCAGGAGGCTGGATAGGGAGACATGCATGGGGGTCCCAAGCTTGACCCCAGAGGTTCCCAATGTTCCAGTCCCAGGCATCTTCAGGAGACAGCAGGGTCCATGCATCATGTCTAAGCAGAAAATGGGGTTTTCCTTGGTCACCCATGAGCTCAGAGGGCTCCCATCACCTTTGGGGTGGGTGAGTAGCCTCTCACTCTGGGCTGCTCGGCAGAGTGGACGCTGGAAACGCCCCCGTGTCCGGCCATTGTCTTCGCTTTCTGAAGATGGAATGGACAGACTCCTGTCCTCCTCCAAGGACAGATCACTGTCGGAGTCAGAGTCTGCATCTAGAGTTGGGAAAGTCAGAGAAAGAGGGTATAACAGGAGCTTGGGGAGGAGGTAAGAGACTTTGGAGTAAGGGTAGAACCTGGGGTTCTACCTGGGTACAGCAAGGGTTTTGGGGCTGGGGACCTCGGGGCAACCTGAAGTGGGAGGTGGGAACATTAGGGCCAAAATTTATCATGGAGCAAGGTAGGAAGAGAGGATTGAAAGAATCAGGGCTTGGTGGGGTAGATACCTCCTGGGGCAGTGAAGTGGGAGGAGCCTGTCCCACCCCAGTCAGCCACTGTACCCAGTTTGGGTAGGGCAGAAGAAAAGGGGATCAATTGGGGAGAGAGTCTCTGCCTTCCTCCTCCCTAACCCAGGCCCCCAACTCCACCAGCATCTCGATGGAACATGGCCACATCCAAGTCAGTGGGGCCAGCGTGAGCCTGGAGGCTGTGGTCAATGTGGTCAGCAGCTGAGCCATGTCGAACCAGGACATTGTCCCTGGAAAGGCAGGAGGCCCCCATGAAAAGGGGATGTAATGGGGTGCTTGGAGGCTGCAAGTGGAATATCTCTGAGGGTGTCCCTGGACATCTGGGGCAGAGGCAGCAGCAGGGCCCCTGATGGCTCATATGAGGAGAGCCCCCTGCTCCAGGACCTGGTAATGCCAACTCTTTTTTTTTTTTTTGCAGTTTTTGGCTGGGGCTGGGTTTGAACCCACCACTTCCGGCATATGGGGCCAGCGCCCTACTCCTCTGAGCCACAGGCACCACCCCCAACTCTTTTTTTTTTAGAGACAGAATCTCACTTTGTTGCCCTTGGTAGAGTGCCGTGACGTCACAGCTCATAGCAACCTCTAGCTCTTGGGCTAGGGCGATTCTCTTGCCTCAGCCTCCGGAGTTGCTAGGACTACAGGTGCCTGCCATAACACCCGGCTATTTTTGTTGCGGTTGCCACTGATGTTTTAGCTGGCTGGGGCCAGGTTCAAACCCGCCACCCTCGGTATATGGGGTTAGCACCCTATCCACTGAGCCACAGGCACTGCCTGCTAACTCTTGGTAACATGGGGCTGAACTAAGCTGAGAGTGTCCCTCACAAGGAGGCCCCTCCACTTACCTGAGGTAGCTGCGGCCCCGCTGGCTGTCCTGGTCCTGTGTCCGGCCAGAGCGGGCACTGCTCACGGAGGAGACGGTGGAGGCACCGAGAGTGATGCGGATGAGGCCACTCTCCTCAAAGAGGGCTGTGTTGTTGTAGGCCACAGGTCCCTGGAGGAAGCGGGCACAGGAAATATAGCCCTGAAAAAGCCTCAAACTCTGGCCTCCCCAGGCCCCCAAGCCCCTGATAGTCTCTCACCATCCCAGGTGTGGGCCTTGCCTCCTCAGGTGCTGCCTTCCTGCCCAGACAGGCAGGTGTCCAGGCAGCTCGGGCATCTGCATTCAGGACACAGAAAAGCAGCAGCACTGCCAGGCCCTGTAGGTCAGCAAGGGTCAGTGTGAGGTCAGTGAGCGGTTAGCATGGGACAGGGAGATATCAACGTCAGAGAAGGTGGGAGTAGGGCCAACAGGAGGCCACCAGGGGCCAGTATAAGTCCCTATAGGTCAGCAGGGGCCAGTCACTGCAGGTTAGTGTGAGACAATGAGGAGCCCAGTGGGGTAAGTAAGGAGATCAAGCAAGGTCAGCAGGGGCAGAGGCCAGAGTAGCATGAGAGACTGGAGTCAGTAAAGGTCAGTGTCGATCAGCAAGGGGCCAGGAGCCTCAGTGTTGGTGAAGGCCAGTCCAGGATCAACACCCAGTCTGGGGTCAGTGTCTAGTTAGACATGGCTCAGCTGCTGACCTCATTGACCACAGCTCCAGGCCAGGGGTCAGCAGCTAGGGCCAGTGTCTGGTCTGACAACAGTCATCCAAAAAGAGTCAGTTTCAGGCCTAGGGTCAATGCCCTGTTTGGGGTTGGGCCCAGCCTGCTGAACATCCACTGGGGTCAGGGGCGGGGAAGGGTGCCAGGGTTACCTGGAGGCCACAGAGGCCGGCGTGGAGGTAGTGGAAAGCCAAGATGCTGTGGTTGACTGCCAGGAGGCCAAAGAGCCAGGAGGCACTGACCAGCAGCAGGAGCAGAAAGGAGCTGCGAAGGGTCCTGCTGCAGGGACATGGGAGAACACAGGAGGACACACAAGACTCATGTGTGACTTATGCAGCGGACATAGAAGAAAAGGAACATGGGGGTCGCTGGAGGACACGGTTGGGGGGAGGGTCATACAAAGAACCAAGAGAGCACTCAGGGAGCCATGGGGTGAGAGAGGGTAAAATACATGTGAGTGTGGGACCATGAGGAAAAGCATGGAAGATAGGTAAGGATACATGGGGGAGGGGGCAGAATGGGACATCCAGGCGAAGGGAGACCCAGAAGACAAGGAGAAACAGCATGGTGGCAGCACGTGTGGGGCCAGAATATAGTGAAGGTGCCAGGGAGGGACAGTAGGCTGGGGCAGGTGTGACTACATTCCTTCATCAGAACTTGGAACCCAGCCTGCACCAGGGATGCTCTAGAGACCCCAGACCCCACCTAGAAGGACCCTGCCATCCTGAGGATCCCCTTCTTCCCCCAGCCAGCCAACTCACAGTGCAGAGGTCTTCTTGGTCTCCCTCTGCCCTGTGGAGCAGGATGTGCGGGCAGCAAGGAGAAACATGGTCCCATTCATCTGGACCCACAGCCGGACACATGAGGCCGGGCAGGGCAGAGAGAGAGAAACAATGAGAGACAGACAGAGAAAGGGACAGAGAGAGACCAAGACTACAAAGACTACAGAGACACCAAAAGGCAGAACCAGTGAGAAATTCTTTGTCACACACAAGAACACAAAGGTACAGATCAGAAACAAAAAGACAGAGGAGGGCGGCACCTGTGGCTCAGTGAGTAGGGTGCCAGCCCCATATACCAAGGGTGGCGGGGTCAAACCCAGCCCCAGCCAAACTACAACAAAAAAATAGCCAGAGGTTGTGATGGGCGCTTGTAGTCCCAGCTACTTGGGAGGCTGAGGCAAGAGAATCGCCTAAGCCCAAGAGCTGGAGGTTGCTGTGAGCTGTGACACCACAACACTCTACCAAAGGCAACAGAGTGAGACTCTGTCTCTAAAAAAAAAAAAAAAAAAAGACAGAGGAGCTTAGAATCACAGAAAAGGTTGGATATAAGGGAACCAGACAGGGACTGAGAGATGGGGGAGAGACAGAGACAAAGGTAGGGAGAATCTGTGACCCTATACCCCCCATCTCCATGCCAGTTGAGTGGGGAGTGGTCAATTTGTGACCAAAGAACACAAATGGAGGTCAAGCCAGGGAGCCTGCAGTCTGCCCCCAGCCCCACTCACCCATATTTGCCACAAGTCCTCCTCCTCCCACCATGAGGGAAGCACAGAGGTGGGCACCAAGTACAGGGCACTCACCACTATGACCAGGATGACAGGGCCAGCAAAGCTCCAGATGAGGGGTTCATGGACCGAGATCCAGCAGAAGTCAGGGTTCCCATAGCCCTCAGGGTCCAGGCCAACAGCAAGGCCTTGGGGAGAAGAGGTGGAACTGAGAGGAGTATTCCAGAGCTGCTGACCCTCCCATATGTGGGTGGAAGGTGAGTGAGGGTGGAGCAGGCTCCTCCATAAAGAGGGGATGCAGAGGGTTGAGGTTGGGGGGAGGTGACATGATTGGGATTGGGAACAGGGTCAGGCCAGGTAATAGCTTGAGGTCAGGGGTTACAGCCCTGAACGGGCAAGTGGGCAGGGCCCTCACCCAGCAGCACAGCAGGGACGCCCCATCCCAGGGCATGGTAGAAACGCATGGCACCACGGTCCACATTGCGTGGCTCAACCTGCATGCGGTAGAGGTGCAGCCCCTGCACAAGGAGCCATGCAAAGGTGCTGAGGAAGAAGTAGTGCAGGAGGATGGCGACTGCAGTGCACACCAGCTGAGGGCAGGGCAGGGGGGTGTCAGGACCACTCCTGCCTCGTCCCACCTCTGAACCCCTCCCATCATCTGCTTCCCATCTCTGATCCCTAAACCACAGCATTTTACCCCAGCATGTTGCCCCAAACCTTGGCCTCAATCTGAGCATCTGACCCTAAGATTTGGCCCCAGGCCTCATGGGTAAGGTGGGGTTATCAGGACACAGGTTCTCTGGCCCTGAACCTGCACCTGGTTGTGGGTCCTATGAATCCCCAGCAGGAAGAGGAGCTCTGCCACCCCCAGGGCAGCTGCCACATTGGCATGGATCCCATGCACATTGGACTTCAGGCTGCGCAGACTCAGCAGGACAGCTGTAGTCAGCAACAGTGCAGTCACGGACACTGCCACAACCACATGGGTGAACACAGCCAGCAGCTCCAGGTCACCTTCCAGCCGCTGCAAAGAGAGGGACATTCACTGGGGTGTTGGGCAGAATGCCCCTGGCCCTTTGACTCCCACCTTTCCCTCAGGACACTGAACATAGCCCCACCTCACGGGGGGAGGCATCCATGAGGACCCCAAAGGTGCCTGTCCGGCTGCAGCGACACCGTGCATGGGATCCGTTCCTGTGCACCAGCTCACAGTCCCGTGCTGTCCACATACCATGCTGGTTCGCCCTGTAGCCACAGGGCAGTTAGACCTACCACTCCATCTGGGGAGTGCCCCATTGTCAGGCAAGGATTTACAAGGGATTGTGGGAATGGCTGAGGGGCAGGCTAGGATTATCAGTTGGCCTCCCAGGAGCTAGCAGGGGACCAAGATTTCCAGAATGGGGATCCTCACAGGCCAGGTGGGTCCCACTGCATGCAGATCGCCTTGCTCCGATTCGCTGTCTGTAGCAGTTGGAACTCAAGGCTGATTGGCGACTCCAGGACACCCCTTAGGAACTTGCGTCCATGGAATACAGCCACGCTGACCACCGGAGAGTTCATAACAGGGTTCTGAGGAAGCCTGAGGAGACATCCCATCTGGGCTTGGCCACTGCTGAGCTCTCCTAGCTGTCTCTGCCTACCTCACCCTATCTTTGTGCTACTTACCATGGCTGACTGAGGGTCTGGGATGTACCCAGAGTGGATGCTGTTTCTAAGATGCCTCTCTGTTGAGCTTAGACTAACTGCTCAGACTGGAGTCTGAGGCCTAAGTGGCTCCAGAAGATTTTTTTTTTTTTTTTGAGATAGTCCCAATTGATTGCTCTGGGTAGAGTGCCATGGTTTCATAGCTCACAGCAACCTCAAACTCCTGGGCTCAAGCTATCCTCTTGCCTCCCCAGTAGCTAGGACTACAGGTGCCCGCCATGACATCCGGCTAGTTTAGCTCCAAAGTATTTGAACTGTTTGCTCATACTGCCCTCCTGCCAAATTCATCTGGCCTTCATCAATAAGCCTGTGTTTGTCTGTCTCTCTCAGCCAGTTTATACCTAGTGCATGTACCTTCCTGTGTGTGACTGCCCCCATCTGTGGCTGTGTCTGTCATCCTGCAGCTCTACTCCTCTGCACAATTCCAGAGAGCATGATTCACATGGAACCCAGAACAGACAAGGCTCCCTGGAGCTATGCACAGGAGCATCTCTGTATGTCTGTGAACCTGCTAACCAAAGAGAGGAGTGGTGCGCTGAGCAGAAGCTCATGGGAAGATTAGGGGTGAGGGACAAGAGTACCTGGCGCCTCGGCGCTCAGCCTGGAACTGGGCGGGGAGCAGACCTCCCAAGGTGCGGTAAACAAGGAGAATGACAATAGAGATCCCAGGGTCTGGCTCCAGGGGAGCTGGTGGGGGAACCACACTTGAGGTGGTAGAGTTTTCCATGTTACTGGTTGTGGGCAGAACTGCCAAGAAAGAGAAAGGAGCCAATGTCAGTGACCTCTGACCCCAAGCACCCACAAACCCAGCTCTGAACCCAACCCAGCATCAAGCACGTTCAGATGCAGGTCCAGAACTAGAAGGTGGAGGAACAGGGGCCCATGAAAGGGAAATTCAAGGTCTAGGAGGGGTCATCTGTGGTAGTTGTGGGGTGGAGAATTGATGTGAGAGGGTCTCACATAAAAGGTCTGACATGGAGAGGTCTGGCAAGGGGGAAATTTGCAGGACAACATGGGGTCTGACTTGATGGGGACAGGGAAATAGGACCTGACCCAGGAATCCCTCAAGGGCTTTCACCTTCAGACGGGGATGGCCGAGGGGACTGGGAAGGCAGCACCACATGAGTATGAGGGTCCCAGGCATCCTGGCCCCGAAAGAGGTTGCTGTGGTAACGGGGGTAGCGACGGGCCCCCTGTGTCGAACTGGGGTGCTCCATGCGGTCAATGCTGAGCACTGCCCAGGAGGAAAAAGGAGGAGGCCCATCAAGGCCCTCTTCCCCATGCTGAGGGTTCCGCTCCCTCCTGCACCCAAGTCCCATAATCCACATTTTCCTTGTTACCAGCATAGAGCCTGCCCCTGAAAAATGCTGAGGATGATGGCGCAGTCTCTGCCATTAATGTTGCCATCAATAGCCCCAGCCTCTCAAACCTCTAGGTTCCTGCCCTTTCATGGCCCCCTGCCCTGTCCCGCCCCACCCGCCACGCACTGATATTGGGTGTCACCAGCCCCACAGGATTCAGGTATGTGAGTTCCATATTCCTTGCAAGTGTGGCTGCATACTCCTCTAGATGCCGCATCAACCCTGCGCTGCCTGGGGAGCCTCCAGGGGCCCGCTGCCCTAGTGCGGCCCACAAGTCCCTGGTCTCTGGAGCAAGCAGTGCAGAGCCGGCCCACAGCAGATTCTAGGAGGACAGAGATGGAACTGGGCTCAGCCAGGTGATGAGGATGTGTGAGGGGACAGGGCCAAGGGGTCTGGCCAGGTGCTCCGAGGGGACCCAATAGTAAAGGAGTGGAGCTGAAGAGGACAAGGGAAGAAGAAGAGCCTAGGACCTTCACTTCCCCAGAGGACAGGAGGGCATTGAGCTGGGGATCCAGGGCTGGGGGCTGGGGAGCCAGGGGGCATGGAGCTGGGGATCCAGGGCCAGGGGATTGGGAACATAGGGCACAGGCCTACCTCATTGAAGTGGGCATCCTGTGTGGCTGTCAGCCCAAAACCCTGCTGATGACTCTCAAAGGCCAGCAGGTGGGCCAGAAGGCGGGCAGTGACCCGCACATCTTGGCTAAAGTAATGGTCAGTGTGGCCAGTCACCTCCCGTAGCTGCTGAGCCAGCTTCTTAGCCTCCATAGTATCCAATGCTGTCTTGTTCAGTTCTAGGCCATCCAGCTGCCAGGACAAGAATGAGAGTGGTTGCTCTGTGATCCCTTAGGCCATTGTCAAACCTCTCCCAGGGAGAAGGGGAAGGGGAAGGGGAAGGGGTTTCCCAGCTTAAAGGGCAACCAGAAATGGCCCAGGAGGTCAAGGTCTGGAGATGATATCTGGGGCCCACTATAGGCTTGGGGTAGCTAAGGTCAGGGCTAGAGCCAGTGAAGGTCTTGGGTGCAGGGAAAGGTTTGGGCAGTCTCACCAACAGACTGAGCTCTCGAAAGGCAGGAGAAGTACAGTTGAAGAGGTCAGGCTCCAGCCAACCCTGGTCCTCATCACATCGCCGCACAGCAGCACCTAGGGGTAGGAAAGCCCTGGTCAGACCTGGGACCTGGATCCCTTTGCCGAGGAGCAGACTATAGCACCCTCTCCTGTCCCATGGGCAGTCCCTGAGGCAGAGGACAGAGCAGAAGGCATCTACAGCTGGATCCCTGGACATAGCAGCCCCAGCCCATGTAGGCCCAGTGCTTGTCAGTCCATTCCTGAGCGGGTGTGTGGACCATCCTCAACCACCAGCTACACAAGGTGGGGCTGCAGACACACATACACTCACCTGCATCCACACACAGGTTAGGATAGGCTCATAGACATGCCAGTGCTCATACACACACCCAGTGCTCACAGCTGCACACACATAGATGCATGGATCATAACAAGCACACGGACACACAGTACTATCTCAAACACACACAGACATGCCAACACAGATGAGATCTGCCAGGAATATCCTGTGACCAAAGTAAGGTGAGGGGTTCACACAGTTTTAACTGCCTCAGTGGTGACTTTGCTGTTATCACTCTTCCTTGTCTGTTGGGATGGAGGTAGAATGAGAATTGACTTGTGCCTTAAAGGAGCTTATAACCACCAAGAGGGACTCTAACTTAAACACAGAATTCCCTTCCCTCCAAGACAGACTCTCAGACTGTGCAGGCACAGAAAGACATACACATGGGCATGCATACACAGACAAGCTCTGTCCAGCCACTGAGGAGGCCTCAAGCAGCAGGGAGGAATTGTAAGGTCCTCAAACAGAGGGGAGGGATCTTCCATGATCTCAGGCAGAAGGGAGAGGCCTACAAGGACCCTCAAGTGGTAATGTCCTGAGGAGGGGTCTGCAAACATCTTAGGAAGTAGGGAAGGATCTTCAGTTTCCCAGGCAATAGGGAGGTGTCCCTGAGGAACTCAGGCATCAAGAAAGGGATTCCAGGATCCCCAGACAGCAGAAAGGGGCCTCCAGGGACTTCAGGCAGTTAGGAGTAGATTTTAGAAACCTCAGGCAGGAGGGAAGGGTTTGCAGGGATCTCAGGCAGAGGGAGGGATCTGCAAAAGCTCTGGCAGTGGGAGGGGACAGTGCACCTGAGCAAACACGTACCCCTTACCTGTACCCCGTAATCCTGCCCAGAAGCCAAGAGAAACAGATGGAGGCTCAGTGAAGGTTTAGGGAAGGACCCAGAGGCCCTGCGAGGTACTGAAGGGCCCATATGGACTCCCACCCCATTCCCACCTCTTTACAGAACCAAGGCCACCCAACTCAGGAAAAGAGATGGCTCTAGCAGTCAGAGAAAAGGCTTAACCTTACCTTCAGCAAAGCCCTTTCCCCACATATACTCACCCAGGGCTCCCCGGGGACAGGGTACTGTGGCCAAGATGCCAAACTTGGTCTGAGGCCACCACACACCAGATCTCAGGGACTTGGGGCAGGCATCATAGAGCACTAGGGAGAGAGGAGGGACTAAGACAGGCAGCCAGGGTCTGGGGCAAGTGGCAGCCATGTCTTGCCCACTGCCCCTCCACTGCCTACCCCAGGCCCACTGCCCACCATTCCTGTTGGCTTCTCAGGAGTGGGCCTGTCAGAGTCTGTGACTAGTCAGTAAAGTAGTTGGGGCAAATGGAGGGATCCCTGGGTATAAGTGGTCTTCCTCAGAAGCCTCCAGAGTCCCTACCCAAGAAGCCAAAAATACTACTAATACTTGGTGGCAGCATGCTGGAATCAGCCTTCTGTGGGTGAAGCTGGGTTGAGCCTGTTTACCTCGGCAGCCACTGGCTGTCACCTCTGCAAAGGGACTGTCACAGCTGTTGCACTGGCGGCCAAGGGCTCCTGGGCGACAGGGGCACTGCCCACTGTGGGGTGCACATGAGCGCGAGGTGGAGCCCACAGGGTAGCAGTCACACGGGAGGCATGAGTCACTGCCCCGGGGTCGGTAGTGGAACTCCTGTTTGAGGATGGGTTGGGGCCTGAAGTCAGAGGTCAGGGTTTGGGGAATGGTCAAAGGCAAAGGGTAAAGAGAACAGCACTCAAAGGCTAGAAGGAAAACTGGAGGTAAGGGAGGTGTTAGGGTCAAGGATGAGAGATGGAAACTAGCTCAAAGGACACAGGTAAGAGTTTAGGGCCCAAGTCAGGTGCCAGAGGTCAGCAAGCTGGACAAGAATCATAGATCATGTCCAAAGAAAGGTTAAAAGGTCAGGAGCCAGGCACACCTTGCAATGACACTGCCCATTTGTCTTATTGCAGTTGGGGTCAAAGCCCTTGTGAACATCACAGTTGCAGGGGCCACAGGTTGGGCTTCCCCACCATCCCCGTGGGCACTGCTGGTCCATCCTGAGGGTAAACAACCAAATGAGATGTTTCCATGGTATCTCAGTGACCCTCCCTGTCCCCACCGGGTCTCTCCATCATCTCAGTTCCCAGGCTCTCACCTGTGCTCACAGTGGTGCCCAAAATAGCCACCTGCACAGTCACAGGTATAGCCATGGGGGGCTCCTGGGAGGTGCCGGCATGACCCCTGGTTCTGACAGGGGTTTAAGAGGCAGGCATCCACACAGCCTGGGCCGTAGTAACCTGCAGATGGGGTCAGGAAGCTCAGGACATGGGTCAGAGATCATGGAAGGAAGCAGGTACTTGTCCTTCTAAGTTCCCCCTGCCCCCACAGGCCCTCTGGATCTCCCATCTTTGTCATGAGCCCCTGGCTCCTGCCCAGATCACCCTTCCCCCAACCCTCTCAAGGCCCACCTGGCTGGCATGTGCAAGAAAAGGTCTGCCAGAGATCTTGGCAGTCAGCGTGGGGTGGGCAGGGCCCAGAGGCACAGGCGTTGGTCACCACACAGCCAGGCTCCACATTCACTCGGTGGCTGGGGGGTAGCAGGGCTGGGGACCCCGAGGGTGTGGAGCCAAGCCACACCCCCTACGGATTCAGCCAGCAAGGGGTAAGAACATGTCAAGGCACAAGTCCTCTAGAGCCAGCCTCCTGGTCTGATAACCCCTAACATGCAGTTTCCCAAGATCCCCCCAAGAACCCAGGCCCCACAAAATATCCTCATTCAGTCCCCTGACTTGGATCACTGGGGAACCCTAATTGTGCTATCTCTGACACAGATCATCTAAGCCAGACTCTCACTTCCAATATCACAGGCTTGGCCTATCTTTGGTAACTCTGGGTCATCCATGCCCTCATGCCAACCCCAATTTGAATGCTTCCTTTCAGGTCCCAAGGAGCCCCTGACCTCTGGCCAATGACCCTAATGTCCTATATCACATTCTCATGCTGACCCCCACCTGGATACAGCCGACCAGACCCTGAGGAACTTCCTCCTTACTGCTGGAAGGCAGGCCTCCCACGTGGAGTTGCTTTACCTTCAGGCCCTGCAGCTGGCTCCCTACTGCCATGGTGTCCTGGAAAAGGGGGGACAGTCGGCAATGGGGATCGGGATGGGGATGAACCCTGCTGTATCCTACAGTCAGTCTTGGCCTTCTTCTATCTCTGCATAACCATACTTCCCTCTGTACCAGGGGAATGGTTTGGGAATAAGGTACTCTCAAGTATGAAGAATCTGCTTGGTCCTGGGTAATGTATAATAGGGAGGTTTCAGTCAGAAGCCAGCCCCAGTCGCCTCCCTCCTGGACCCAGAGAAGACTGAAATTCTTTGATTTCTGATCTGGGTAGGTAGGGACCAAGGCAGAGATCAGAAGGAGCTTCCAGAAGTAAGGCCTTTGCTAACTACAGAGGTTCCCTAAGACCAGGCCAGAAATCTAGGTGGGCTCCCTGATGTAAGGAAGGCCTGAAAGGACACTAACCTGACTGGTGGGGTGGGCTCACCAAGGATATAAGGAGGGAAACTGGGGGAAGAATGTCAGACTTGGAGCAGTACAGGGAATTGAGAAGAGCTGGACTAGAGCTGGGGTCAAACAAAGCAGTTCTGGTTGGAAAGCTGATAGCATACTACCCCAGGGGCAGAGGTCAAACCTGGAAGAGGCTAAAGTCCAGTGAGACCATGAGGACATGGTGGCCCCGCTGGCCACCTGGCTCCTCTTGCAACTCCAGCCGCAGATCATGCCACCGGCCATCACTGACAGTCACCTGGTCCAGGAGGAGGTGTGCAACACGGCTTGAGCCCCTGGCCACCGTCACGGACAGCAACCCCTGATCTATCTGTGGGTTAGAGATGCATAGCCCTGGAGTTAGAGCACCAAGTTGGGTTGTAGCTGAGACGTGGGGTTCAGAGGGCTCAGAGATCAAGAATATTAGAGTTCAGAACAGTGGTCAAGGTTATATCTAGCACAGAGAGCACTGTGCCAGGGGACACTCTGTTGCTGATCTTAGGTCAGGGGCAGAGGATAGAACCAAGGGTGTGGATTGGTGCACCTAGAGTGAACTATGGTGGTACCCTGCACCTACAGAGGATATCATGATGGAAAGAGAATCAAGGGTCAGGTTTACAAGTGGTCAGGACATCTGGCAGAAAAGTATGCTGTGTAACCATACAAAAGCCCAGAAGAATGTTGCTGATGGCATTAGAGATTGAGATTAGAAGGGTAGACACACCTGGCAGAGAAGCATGCTGTGTGCCCCAGCCTGCACTTGCATCAGGACCCCTTGTGTTGCTCGTGTCCGAAATGCCAGCCCCAGATACCATGGCACAGACACAGTCATTTCACTTCCAAAGTTCCAGCTCAGTGTACCATTGCCACGAAAATGGTGGGGATGGGCCATGGCTGAGTTGATAAAAGAAGCAGGGTCACTAGGCACAACCCAGGAATAGACTTTACCCTGCACACCCCTCCTGCCCCATGCTGCCCACTCACTGAGATGACAGTCTTTGCCACCGAAGCCCACAGGGCAGTCACAGCTGAAACCACCCCAGTGCTCTGAGCAGAAGCCACTGTTTTTGCAGGGGCCTGAGTCACAAAAGTGCAGTTTGGCCTGGCAGCCTGGGAGAAGAAGGCACATGGAAGATATAAGAATATGAGGTAGGGAGCATGAGTGCTGGAGGATACTGATGTCCTAAGGGGCCAACAGAGGCCATGATTGCAGCCTCATGGTCTCTCAGGGAATGGGGTTGCTAGGAGTCAGTCCTTAAAGGCTGAGCTGTAGTATGATGCTTTCCATCTAAGGAGATGGGGTTGAAGTCACCTCATGTAGTCTTCCACTCCCTCCCTATGATTGGGACAGGGCCATGGGCTGAACTCATGGGAGCTTCGGGCCTACCTGCCATGGTTCCATTGTTTGCGACAAAGGCCGCCATGTCCACTTGGCGGCCATCAATGTGCAGGTCCCGCATACAGCCGATGAAGTCTTTGTGGGACACGGGGAAGTTCTCGGGGAGGTTGGGGACACCCCCCAGGAGCAGAGGACCCGTGAGGTCCAGGGACCTGGGGGTCAGGGTTCTGGGTCACTGGTGGGATTGGGACCAGAATAGGGTTGCTTCTGGGAGCCATAGGAAGTAGAGGGTAGGACTTAGAGGGTGAGGAGATTGAGGAGGGAGGATGAGGCCAGGCGAGGGGAGGAGTTAAGGCCTTACTTCAGTTGTGGGGGTACAAAGGATAGCTCAAGATGGGCAGATGGTATGGGGAAAGGTAGGGGAAATGGGGTTGAGGGCTACAATGAAGGAACAAGGCATCTGAGTGGCTGTGGTGGGCGATAGAGAAGTGGAATCTGGAGGGCAAGGTGTGAGATTAAGGGGATGAGCAGGGACTTGGGGCATTAGAGAGACTAGGGTGAGAAAGCGGAGGCTTTGGAGGACTGGGTGCCCAGGCATTGTGTGTGGAAGCAGGGAGTCTGGAATAGAATATAGGACTGAGAGCTAGGGTGAATAGCCTTTCAAGGTCTTTGAGGGAAGAGGGAAATCTGGTGGTCTGGAGAAAGGATAGGGAGCTTGGCAGGCTGGGGTGAAGAATGGGGTATATGAAAAATTAGGGTGGGGTTTGAGAGGCAGAAGATATGGGCACCAGGGGGTGGGGGCCTCACTTCTTGGAGCTTGTTTGCACACCAGCAGCCGCGCATGAGTAGTTGCCAATCTCAGCACCAAATTGCAGAGCTACAGCCACATCGCAATCATCCACACTCAGCACAGCCACCTTGTCCTTGGAGGGGCCCTGAGCACCCCCTAGGGCATCTGTCTGGGGCTAAAGACCCAGGCACAACAATCAACAGTACCCTTAGCATAACCCCAATGAGCAGAACTTAGCATCCCAACTCTCCCCATATTCTATGCCAGGGATGGTGCCCACCTTGTTGTAGTATCTCAGATGCACTGTATGCCATTGCCCGTCACTCAGGCCTCCTGGAACTGTGGGGCTGACCACTGTGTTGGATTCACCTGTGGAGGAGATGCATGTGGAGAGTTACAAAGGGACAGATGAATCACTCCATCCTCTAGCCCAATCATATAGGCATGATTACTCCCAGAGTCACCATGGATACATCAGATTATTCCCCCTACTATTGACCACACTGGATCAGTGTGGCTTTGAACAGATAGGAGCAGCATACACTGTTTGGAGAGATAGGCCTTCTCATAGGGATTGATTCCAGAGCTGGGTCTTCACTACTGTGTTTGGCATGGAGGTGTGTGTTCAGGTGCATAGTAAGGCAAACCTCAAGAACTAGGGGCTTGCATCTTCCAGCCACGCGACGTACACATGCACCCATTCGCCAACACACATCAGCAGAGGCACCCACCCGTGGAATATGTGAGCCGAACTTGGCCAGCCATGAGCTCCAGGGCCAGGAAGTCATGCTTCTCGTTCAGGCGCCCGTTGTAGAAGAGTAGCCCACTCGGCTGCACCGTCGCGAACCTGAAAGGGGCAGGAAACGTCAGGAGCTGGATACCAACTCACACCCACCATCCCCGCGAGAAGACATTTCTTGGGGCACCCGCCCAAACTGGGGCAAAAAAGGAAGCGACAAGGGACTGCAAGGACTGACGGGGAACCCCAGTGCAGTGATGGGCATCAGGGGAGGGGGCGGTGTCCTGTGGGGGCGTCAGGATCGGGCAGTCAGGAATCTGAGTCTGGGTCATGTAGGTAGGGGCAGCATGGGGCCGGGCAGACACCGGGCGGGCACCTACGAGAGGGACAGCGTTAGATGGAAGCGCTGCCTTAGGCCGCGGAACATGACGAAAGAACTAGGCGGGAAGGAGCGTGCTGCCACCTCGCAGCGCGGGCCCTCAAAGGCGCCGCCTGCCGGGCACTGGCAGCGAAAGCCGCCATTGGGCGCATCGGTGCAGGTTCCCCCGTTGCGGCAGACGCCGGGGACGCAGCGTCCGGCTTCGGTGTCCAGTTCACAGTCTTCTCCTGGGGGCCAAGCCGTGGTCAGAGGTGGTCACACATGCCGCCTCTGCTCAAGCGGGCACAACGTCCGAGCGCTTCAAGGCCAGGTTCTGAGAGCCTCCCGAAAGAAGAAGCTCCCTCTGGTCGCACCCGCTCTGTCAGGACCCGCCTCGCTCCACGAACCCGGCTGGACCCCACCCCTCTTTCCTGCCTAAGACCTCCATTCTCTCGTGGCCTACTTCTACGGCTTCTGGGCTTACAGCTCCCGCACCAACCCCAGTTTTCTCAAAAGTGATGCCCCGTCCTCACTCGCATTGCAGTCCCGCCCCCAAGTTCCCGCCTGGCGTACTGCTCACCGGTGAAACGCGGGCGGCAGACGCAGGTGTAGCCGCCTTCGCGTCGCGCACAGGCGCCTCCATTGCGACATGGGTTCGAGTAGCAGAGGTCAAGCTCAGTCTCGCAGAAGTCACCTGTGAAGCCGGGCGGGCAGCGGCAGCGCAAGCCGGCGATGGGTTGGATGGGTCGGAAGAGCGTGGAAGCAGAGGCCAGGAAGGGCGCGGACGAATCAAAGCGGAGCACTGACACGCATTTCATATAGTTCTCACAGGGCTCGCGCAGGCACACGTTGTCATCGAAGGGCAGTACCTCGAGAAGCGAGCGGGCTGCGAGCGCAGCACGGCGCACGTACAACTGCTCCTGCAATTCCTCAGAGCTGAACCAGGGCCCTGCAGCAGATGCCCCGGCCCCACGAGGAGCCAGCGCGGAGAAACTCACATTGAGCACCGTGCCCCCCACGTCGGTGTCATTCTGGATGTTGAAAATGAAGACATCTTCAGCTGGTGTGGCGAGTACCGCAGCCACACCTTCAAGGAAGTGGCCCAGCAGCGGAGACAGGAAGCGTTCTTGCCACATGTTCTCAAGGCGCACGGTCAGACTGTTGGCTAGCAACTCCTCTGTGATGATGACCACACGCAGCACACACTGCGCTGTCACACTGTGCAGGCCGTCTGCAGGCAGGGATGGGGCAGTGGTCAGCCTGCGGTCAGCGGCTGCCCCTTCCTGGGACACAAGAGAGCTGGGACCAATGACAGCCCAGGCCCCCAGCACCTTTAGTCAACAGGCTAACTCACCGGGACACAAGGGAGTCTGGGGCTAGTGGCCACTAGCTCCCCCAGTATCAAGCCAGCTCCCCCAGTATCAAGGTGTCAACAAGCTACTGTTTCTTTTCCCAACCCCCACAGGTCTGGACCAGGAATCAGCCAACCCCAACACAATGCCCAAGGGTTAACAAGTCACTCTCCCAACAGCTCACAAAAAGGTAACCAAGTGCTCAGTAACTCACACTTCCCCAAGTTATAATGGTCAGCCGGCCACCCCCACTCGGGACACAAAGAGGACCTAAGGGCCACTGGCCACCTATTCCCCGTAGTAGAACCAGCAAAACATTCCCTCCAAGAAACAAGGAGGATTCCAAGTCAAGGATCACCCACTCCCTATCTCTTGTCAACAAACTACTCTCACATACCAGTAGAGAGGGCCCTAGCCAATGAACACTTGATGCCATCCCCCAGAACCCTGGAGTCAGCAAGTTTCAGGACACACACAACACGCACACGCACGCACACACCAGCACTTTTGAGTTAGCAAGCTGTCCACCACTTCAGATCTGGCTCCAGAGTATACACCACAGAAATGAAGATGAGGTGCTTATCTGCCTTTGTCCACCTTGTCTCCCGACCCTGGCACACAGTGGGTAGTCAAAAAGTTGTTGAGTAAATTGAAGGATAAATGAAGCCGTGCCTTCTCTGGCAGTACTAGGAGTCTCTGCTCCAGATTTGAGAAACGAACACCAATAAAGCTTGTCTTCCGGGCGGCACCTGTGGCTCAGTGAGTAGGGTGCCAGCCCCATACATGGAGGGTGGCGGGTTTAAACCCGGCCCCGGCCAAACTGCAACAAAAAAATAGCTGGGTGTTGTGGTGGGCACCTGTAGGCCCAGTTACTCGGGAGGCTGAGACAAGACAATCGCCTAAGCCCAGGAATTGGAGGTTGCTGTGAGCTGTGAAGTCATGGCACTCTACCAAGGGTGACAAAGTGAGACTCTGTCTCTAAAAAAAAAAAAAAAAAGCTTGTTGTCCAACTTTTGCAGTCTCCAGTAGGCAGGACTTCAAGAGCCTCTCCTGCCTGCACCCTCCTTAGAGAAAGGTTTGTAAAAGACTGAAGAAGTAGAGGCAAGAAAGAGGCAGGTGGACCTCTGGACATTTTCCCAAAGAGCAGGGCCTTGGACAGCACCCAGGCCAATGCATACCCACACTCTACCTGAAGCTGCCATAGGAAACTGCTGTTTTTGAATACTAAACTACGATCGTCTTTTCCTGCACAGATGGGGTAAAGTTCAAACTGGACCTAAAGTAACCCTTCATCTAAACATGGGCTTGATGTGGGCTGACTGGCCCATACAGGCTTTTTATTTTGAGACAGAGCCTCAAGCTGTCGCCCTGGGCAGAGTGCCGTGGCATCACAGCTCACAGCAACCTCCAACACTTGGGCTCAAACGATTCTCCTGCCTCTGCCTCCCAAGTAGCTGGGACTATAGGTGCCTGCCACAACACCTGGCTATTTTTTGGTTGCAGCCGTCATTGTTGTTTGGCAGGCCCGGGCTGGATTCGAACCCGCTAGCTCAGGTGTATGTGGCTGGTGCCTTAGCTGCTTGAGCTACAGGCGCCGAGCCCCCTTTCAGGCTTTGTCTGGAATGGCCAGAGAATTACCCCAGGACCTCTGGCATTTTGTGGGGAAGGAAGCTATCCCTAGGATAGCAGATGGTTCTTTATAGTCTTTAAGGGGTCTGTTAGATGCCTTGGAAATCTTTAGGATTCTGTAGAGACTAAGAACCTTAAGCAGAGTCCATGTGAGGCCTATGGCAAATTGGTGGGTTGCAAGGACCCAAAACTTAAGGAATTCTTGGAAACCTTGGAAATACTTTGATTTGAGGAACTCTCTGTGGAGTTCCTAAGGCCCCAACAGGTTAGAGTCACTGGGTCACTTGCCTGCCCTCTCCCACTTACCTGTAACAGTCACCAGCATGGAGGCCACCAGTGGGCGGTTGTTGTCTAATTTTCGGCTGAGTCGCAGCTCCCCACTGGTCTGGTTGACCACCAATAGTTGCAGCTCATTGCCACGCTCAAAGGAGTAAAAGAGGTGGTCAGAGACATCAGGGTCGTAAGCTGGGATGCGCCCAATGATGCCTGAGGGGAAGGTATCTGAGCGATTGGATATATAGTTGTTGAAGAGGATCTGGAAGTTATTGAGCACAGGGCTATTGTCATTCTGGTCAACCAGGCGAACGTGCACAGTGGCCCGGCTGACCAAAGGAGCAGATGTGGCCTGTACCACAATCACATATTCCTGGCGAGCCTCGTAGTCCAGGTCAATAAGTGCTGTCAGTTCTCCAGAAAAGATGTCCATCTGGAAGAGCTCAGGAATGTTCCCCTCCACAATCTGGTACATTATATGGGCATTGGGGCCTTCATCAGGGTCCACTGCAGTAATCTGAGCTACCACTGAGCCCACAATGCTGTTCTCCTTCACTCGCACCTCAAATTCCTCAGCTGGGAAGACGGGTGCATTGTCATTCACATCCTGCACTGTAACCTGGATACTGACTGGAGTCCGCAGGGGGGGCACGCCTCGGTCCACTGCATAGGCAGTCAACTCATACACTGGAACTGCCTCCCGGTCCAGCCGCCTCACTGTACGGACAATGCCAGAGGTGGGCTCAATGGTAAAATCTCCATCTCCATCTTCCCCATTCTGGAAAGTGTACTGAACCCGGCCATTGGCATGAGCATCCCGGTCAGTGGCTGAGATCTGCAGGACACTGGTGAAAGGTGGGGCATCCTCAGAGACCAACCCTGTGTAATGGGAGGTCACAAATTGTGGAGCATTGTCATTCACATCATTGACCATCACCTCCACATAAGTGGTGTCTGCCTTCTGTGGGATGCCATTGTCCCGAGCTGTAATAGCCAGCGTGTAGGTTACTTGATCCTCATAGTCCAATGAGGCCTGCAGTGTAATGGCCCCTGAGTCCGCATCTATGCGGAACTGAGGCAGGTTGTCCTCTAGGAGATAGGTGATACGAGCATTCTCACCCACATCATCATCAGAGGCACTGATGACCACTACTGTGCTACCCACTGGCCGATCCTCATTCATGCTCACTGAATAGTGGGCACTTTGAAAGACAGGTCGGTGAGTGTTTGCATCTGTGATATTGATATGCACATAGCAGTGATCATGAAGAGCTCGGTCAGATGCAGTTAGTACCAGCTTGAAGTAGCGTTCTTGCTTGTAGTCCAATGGCAGAGCTAGTGTCACCAGACCCACACCCCCCTGGGTGCTGATGGCAAAGCGATTCCGAGTATTGCCACCTGTTATCTGGTAGCTGATGGCACTATTTGCATCACGGTCTACAGCAGTCACACTGACCACACTGGTGCCCACAGCTGCATCTTCATTCAGCCGTAGGTGGTATTCCTTCATTGTAAACTCAGGCCGATTATCATTGACATCAAGCACAGTCACTGTGACGCTGGCTGAGGCAGAGAGTGGGGGTGAACCATGGTCTCTGGCTTCCACACCAAAAAAGTAATGTTCCACAGACTCACGGTCCAGGGGACCACTCACAGAGACCCAGCCAGTGGCGCTGTTTATCACAAAGGGAGTATCAGGTGCCACACCAGTTAGGGAATACTCCAGTCTGGCGTTCTCTCCATGGTCAGCATCCACGGCCTGAATGTGGATGACTGAATGGCCCAAAGGCACATTTTCCAGGACAGAGACCTGGAAGGGGGTGCTGACGAAGATAGGAGTGTGGTCGTTGATGTCCACCACCTGGATGCTGGCCAGGCCCGTGTTGTTAGACAGTGGTGGCCGGCCGGCATCCTGCGCCCGGATGCGCAAGGCATACTCTCTCTCTGCCTCGAAGTCCAGAGGTGCTACCACCTGTATCTCGCCTGTGAGGCTGTCGATGGCAAAGTGGCCACGGCTGTTGCCACTGATGATGTTGTAGTGAACCAATCCGTTGGCGTCCTTGTCCCTGTCTGTGGCCGTGACGCGTAGCACCACCGTGTGGGGGCGCACATCCTCACGCACTTGTGCTACATAGCGCTTTTCACTGAATTGGGGAGCGTTATCATTCTCGTCCAGCACGGTTATGTGTACGCGCACAGTAGCAGAGCGCGGCCCAGGCTCCTGGCCCTGGTCACTGGCTTCCACAACCAGCTCATAGCTTTCCATGTGCTCGCGGTCCACGCGGCCACTAGTGCTTATAAGACCCGAGCGAGGATCAATCTCGAAGGCTGCAGCAGCTGCGGAGCGCGCCGCTGGTGGCCCCACGAAGCGGTAGCGAAGGTTGGCGTTGGGGGGCGCATCGCCGTCCGTGGCTCGCAACTGCAGGATAGGGTAGCCCTCCTCTACATTCTCGCGAAGGGTTTCCCGGTACTGCGCCTGCTCAAAAACTGGCGAGTGGTCATTACGATCGGCTACTGTTACGGTCACCATAGTAGTGGCTGACAGGCGCGGCGAGCCATGGTCCTGTGCGGTCACACGCAGGTAGTGACGTTCCATGCTCTCACGGTCCAGAGCGGCCGCTGTACGGATGAGGCCGCTCAGAGGGTCAATGCTGAACAGCTCCAGCGAGCGGCTGTTCATGAGCGCTGCCAACGAATAGACTAGGCGGCCAGCCTCGCCAGCGTCCGGGTCCTGAGCAACCACGCGTAGCACAGCGGTGCCTGCAGCCTCGTTCTCAGGTACCAGCGTCTGGTAGTTGTATTGCAGAAACTGGGGGTGGCGGTTTGCGGTGCGACGAAAGCGTGCTCGGTTCCTTGAGGGTAATCTCCAAGCTTCGGGACCGGCCCAGACCTCCGGAGGGCGCGGCCCCGGGCGCTGCGGAAGGAAGCGGCGGCGGAAGAGCCCAGGGGAGCGCATGCGCTCGGGCTCCGAATCAGGAACTGTCCGAGACTCGCGGGGTGCTGAACCCGATGTGGGAGCTGTCCTCTCTGGGCGCGGTGCTGAATCCAACCCGGGGACAGATCCCGCAGCACCGGGAAGACAGTCCCACCGAGAGGCTGTCCTCTCCGCTCGAGATGTCATGGCTCTCTCGCCCTGACCCCTGCGCCCTGGTGCCCACAATTCCCTGAAGCAGCGCGCTGTTCCCACTCTTTTGTGGGAACCTGTCCCAGAGTTCCACTGGGAGGACGCTGGCTTGGGACCACGGAGTCGAGCCAGGAGGTCCAAACGCAAGGGTGAGCTGTTTCCTGGGCTTGGGTCCCCAGGGAAAAGAGCCTCTGGGGAAAGACTACCTCTTCTTAAAGGTCCTGTCCGCCCGCAAAAGGAGACCTCCGGGCGCCAGTATAACAGAGATCCTGGTACTTGCCCTGTCCCTCGCCTGCGGCTGTCCAATGCCTGGATCCCATGTTCAGTCCCCAGCTCCACATCCTGCTGCTCAGGAGGCTTTTTACCATTCCGGGTGCTTTGCCTTCTCCCTCGGAACCCCACGAAGATACGTTCCCTGACTTCCAAGCCAGGGCCCCCATCCTCCAGGACCCCGCGCGGCTCCGGACAAAGACCTAAGGCTCTGCCGCCGATCTGTGCCCCTGGCCCCGTAGCGGCAACTAACCCTGGGTCCCAGCCCTGGTGCCGACCGCCTCCCAGTTCCTGCCGGCTGAAGGGGAACAAAGAGAGGAGAAGGAGCAGGAGTATGGGTGTCGACAGTCCTCCGAGACTCCGCCACGGCAACCGTCTCGCCATCACCCCCCGCCTCCCTGGAGGGCCTCCACCGCCCCACTCCCGGGTTCGAGCCTTGGGCCGGCCCTGCTGCTCGGGCCCCCTCCCCGGCCCCCGCCGCCGCCCCGGCTCCCCGCCCCTCGGCCGGTCGCTCCGCGCCGCGGCCGCCCTCTGGGCACCATCTACTCTGCGGCCAGAGCCTCTTTGGCGTTTAGCCCCGGCTTTTGCAGCCCCCACCACAGCATTCCCGAAGCTGCTGCCGCCTCCCGCCGCTCCAACATGGCTCCCGAATGCCCGATGGTTCCTTCCACCTCTGCCCGACACCCCAAAGCCTGTGGTACAACCCGTCGCGCATGGCAGATCAGATCTGACGATCGAAGCTGTTGCCGCCATCTTTATTGAGGACACAAGTGCTGCTCACAGTAGTGAACATCACCGCGGTTGGGTCCGCCCTCCCCGCTCACTGCCACCGCCCTCGCATGCCTCTCTCCTTCTAGGGCGCTGTCTGAGCTCCGTCTCCCAGCCTTTCTATTGCTTGCAGATATCTTGTCCCTCTTCCCGAACACTGTTCCGAACCCTGTCCCGAATTTTGGTCTGAAAATTTAGTGTCCAGGAGCGTTCTCATCGCTCTGAGAGGGGGTGCCGTGTGGAATCCTGGAGCGGGGGACGATGGCCAAACGGGCCAGGAAGCCAGCAGCCCGAATAGCTTAATCGATCAGTGAGTTTTAACTTAGGAAACATGTAGCGACCATCTGCTTGTTTGTACCGCTCCTGTGGATCAGGGACTGAAGATGACTCTCTTGAGGAGGAGAGAGAGACCAAATTCTCCCTCGCCTTGCCATCACCCAGCAATCTTTTGGGCTGGGGGCTCCTCCACTGGAGGCTACACTCCCTCTCCAAGTCATGGGTCCCGAATGCTCTGTGGTGCCACCTGGAGCCCGGCGTTGCCCCACGGCTACAGGACCAGCTTCCTCCGATCCCCGCCCCTCACTTGCCACGACCGCATCCCTTAACTTCCTGAAGGGACTGACAGAAGCTCAGTCCTCCCGCCTCCTCTTAGTTCAGTCCAGTCCCCACGCGGTGCAACTCCTGGCACGCGGCGGTTTCAGCTGACCAATGGGTGTTCTTGTCGTAACAGACGTCACAGAAGACAAGCCAGGACGAGGGGCAAACGGAGAGG
This sequence comes from Perodicticus potto, assembly GCA_963574655.1. NCBI lineage: Eukaryota > Metazoa > Chordata > Mammalia > Primates > Lorisidae > Perodicticus > Perodicticus potto. The sequence continues at coordinate 63,214 of CAUYRH010161070.1, forward strand.
ATTCCAATCAGAGAGTCATTGTTTCTATTGGCACAATGTGAGGTCCCTCCCCTCACGACAGACTCATTGTATGAGGAGAGGGGACTCCGCAGGTTCCAAGCTAGCTTGGAGAGAAAACCCAGGTGGCACTATATGAACCAGCCTCTAAAGACGGCATCGATGGCAGGCTGCAGTGCCAGGCATGGAAATGAGGTCAGGGCCAGAACCCTCGGAACTCTCCACTGGGTGCGGTTCCCCCAAACCGGAAGATACTGCTTCAAAGAGGAGAGCAACTCTAGGCCAGGGCCTCTGGTCCTCCGCGAACTGTACCCATGACATCACCATCAACCAATCAGACGGCGCATTCTCTTGCTCCTAGACTTCTCTGCTTCCCAGAGGCAGGGCTCCTGCGGGTTCCACCTCCCGAGAGCCCCACGTGGCTACCGACAACTGGCTGGTGGGCTTGTTGTGCCCTCCGGGGTGTTTCAGAATGTGAAGATCTCTCCAGAATCAGCCCTGCGCCAGATACGTGGTTTGGATTCCTATGCGTTTATGCATGGGGTGGAGGACCTGTAGAGACGGGCGTAACTCGGTTGAATTGGGGCCAGTTGGTGCAGCTGCCGAGTCCCTGGACGTGGTCCTGCTCTCTGGGCCCACAATCTAGTGAGTAAGGGGCAAAAAAAACCTTAATGGAAAGAAGAAGGGATACAGGCGGGGTGAGAAGGGGGAATGCTGGGGTTCCAGAGAACGCACTTGAGTTATGTTAATGATCTGATGCCTCCACTTTTGTCCTCCCTTTGTGACTTCTGTTCTACAGATACCATCTGCACTCACCTGTATACCCCACCCCCAGTAACAGCTCCAAAAGCACTCTCTGTGAAGAGAAAAACCAAGCTTTGATGACAGTTCCTCCCTCCACCTCCAAGATGAGCCTTTCTCCTGAATGCTAAGAAAATAGTAAGACCCCTACATGGTTCATCCTCTTTCTCTTCTCATTAGCTCTCAGGCAGAGGGTCCACCCAGGGCCCAGAGACCTGGATTTGAGGCTGCTGTGGGGCAGATGGAGAGAAGATCAAAAGACCAGAGGGTAAAGGTGTGGTACTTCTCAGCTTATTACACTTCTCTAACCCTCTTGCCCCCTTCCACACTTTCTTGTACCTCCCCAGGAGAGTAGGCCAGAAAACCTGGCCAACCTGGCCAGCTCAGTTATCCAACAATTCTTTGATCTCACCAAGATCTCCAGTCCATTGTTCATCACTTCCTCAGCTCCTTGAACCTTACCATTAGCCCTATAGAATCTAATGATATAATCCTAGCACTCTGGGAGGCTGAGCCAGGTGGATTGCCTGAGCTCAGGAGTTCAAGACCAGCCTGAACTGGAGCAAGATACTGTCTCTAAAAATAGCTAGACATTGTGGCAGGCACCCCATTCAGGAGGCTGAGGCAAGAGGATTGCTTGAGCCCAAGAGTTTGAGGTTGCTGTGAGCTATGATGCTATGACACTCCACGAGGGCGATAAAGTGAGACTGTCTCAAAAAAAAAAAATCTAATAACAACTCCCCTGCTCTGTTCTCCTTAGACTCTCTGGGCTAAAAATATAACCCACTTAAAATAGACTATTTGTGTATTCTTTGCCTTTGGAGCAGCAGAACATTGCTAGAGAAAAACACACAACCATACTAATTGGTCTTATTTTACATTTATGACCACAAGGCTTAGTATTATATGGGAGGGTCTATTCCTCAGTAAGGGAAGAAAAATGATAGACAGTTATTAAGGCTGGGTGAGATAGCTTATGCCTGTAATCCCAAGTACTTTGGGAGGCTAAAGTGGGAGGATCACTTGAGGCTGTAGTGAGCTATGATTAGGTCACTGCATTCCAGCCTGGGTAACAAAGTGAGATCCTGCCTCAAATAAATATTAGTTGTAATTTCTACTTATCAGCAACAGAAAATAAATTTCTTTTTTTTTTTTGTGAGAGACAGAGTCTCACTTTATCGCCCTCAGTAGAGTGCCATGGCATCACACAGCTCACAGCAACCTCCAACTCCTGGGCTTAGGTGATTCTCTTGCCTCAACCTCCCGAGTAGCTGGGACTACAGGCGCCCGCCACAACGCCCAGCTATTTTTCTGTTTTGCATGTCGGCCGAGGCCAGGTTTGAACCCGCCACCTTCGGTATATGGGGCCAGCGCCCTACATGATAAGCCACAGGCGCCGCACAAAAATAAATTTCTTAACAACAATGCCATTGACAATAGCATCAAGTTCTAGCAAATGCTAAGGAATAAATCTAATAAAAGATGTGCATAGACTTTACACACAAAAAACTTGAGAGGCTCGGACCCTGTGGCTCAAGTGGCTAAGGCGCCAGCCACATACACCTGAGCTGGCAGGTTTGAATCCAGGCCTGGCCCACCAAACAACAATGACGGCTGCAACCAAAAAATAGCCGGGCGTGGCAGGCGCCGGTAGTCCCAGATACTTGGGAGATGGAGGCAGGAGAATCACTTGAGCCCAAGAGTTGGAGGTTGCTGTGAGCTGTGATGCCACCCCACTCTACCCATTCCAACAGCTTGAAGCTCTGTCTCAAAAAAAAAAAAAAACTAGTGAAACATTATTGAAAGAAATAGTGAACAATTGTTTAAAGAATGGAAGATTCAATATAGTAAAAGTGCTAATTCTTTGCATGTTAATGTATGGATTCAATACCACTTCAATCAAAACCCCACTAGATTTTGGGTGTGTGTGTGTGCCTGGTGCCTTAGCCGCTTGAGCCACAGGCGCCAAGCCAATGTTACCTTTTAATGAGAGGAAGTTCTTAATTGGAATGTAATACATTTAATCAATATTTTCCATTACATTAATACATTTTATGTCCTGTTAAAAAATCTTTGCTGTTGGAGGTTGCTGTGAGCTGTGATGCCACAGCACTCTATCCAGGGTGACAGCTTGAGGCTCCATCTCCAAAATAAATAAATTAATAATAAATAAAAGGTAACATTTAGGGCCAGGCGCAGTGGCTCATGCCTAAAATCCTAGTACTCTGGCTCTGGGATGCCAAGGCGGGTAGATTGCTTGAGTTCAGGAGTTCTTTTTTTTGTTTTTGGAAACAGAGCCTCAAGCTGTCAACCTGGATAGAGTGCTATGGCATCACAGCTCACAGCAACCTCCAATTCCTGGGCTCAAGCAAGTCTCCTGCCTCTGCCTCCCAAGTAGCTGGGACTACAGGTGTCCACCACAACGCCCAGCCATTTTTTGGTTGCAGCCGTCATTGTTGTTTGGCGGGCCCCAGGTTGGATTCGAACCCGCCAGCTCGGGTGTATGTGGCTGGTGCCTTAGTCCATTGAGCCACAGGCGCTGAGCCTGAGCTCAGAAGTTCGAGACCAGCCTGAGCAAGAGTGACACCCTATCTCTACTAAAAATAGAAAAACTAGCCAGGCATGGTGGCAGGCACCTGTAGTCCCAGCCAGCTATTCAGGAGACTGAGGCAAGAGGATCACTTGGGCCCAGGAGTTAGAGGTTGCTGTGAGCTATGATGACTCCACGGCACTCTACCCAGGGCAACAGAGTGAGACTCTTGTCTCAAAAAAAAAAAGAAAGAAAGAAAAAGATAACATTTAAAAGTGGGAGAAGAAGCTGGCTCAACCCTATAATCCCAGCACATTGAGAGGCTGAGGTGAGAGGACCACTTGAGACCAGGAGTTCAACACCAGCTGGGGTAATTTTGCAAGAGCATATCTCTAAAAAAACCCTCAAAGTTAGCCAGGCCTGGTGGTGCACACCTGTAGTCCCAGCTACTCAGGAGGCTGAGGCAGGAGGATTGCTTAAGCCCAGGAATTTAAGGTTATAATGACCCATGATCAGGATACTGCACTCCACAGTTACCTATGATTGGGACACTGCACTCGTCTTGGTGACAGAGTGAGACACTGTCTCTTAAGAAAGTGAGAAAAAGATATAAAATCCAAGGATTCACATCTTGAAACATACTACAAATCAATAAAAGACAAACCAATTAGCTGGGCATAGTGGCTCATGCCTGTAATCCCAGCACTTTAGGAGGCTGAGGTGGGTGGATCACCTAAGCTCATGAGTTCTAGACCAGCCTGAGCTAGAGTGAGACTCCATCTCTAAAAATAGCAGGTGGCTCAGCACCCATAGCTCAGTGGTTAGGTCACCAGCCACATGCACCAGGGCTAACAGGTTTAAACCCAGCCCAGGCCCACTAAACAACAAAAAATAGCCAGGTGTCGTGGTGGGCATCTGTAGTCCCAGCTACTTGGGAGGCTGAGGCAAGAGAATTGCTTGAGTCCAAGAATGAGTTGCTGTGAGCTGTGATGCCACGGCACTCCACCAAGGGCAACACAGTGAGACTCTGTTTTAAAAAAATAATAATAATAATAAAAATAGCCGGGCATTATGGCCGGTGCCTGTAGTCTCAGCTACTTGGAGGCTGAGGCAAGACAATCACTTGAGCCCAGGAGGTAGAGGTTGCTGTGAGCTATGAGGTCAGGCCACTCTACCAGGGGCGACAAAGTGAGACTCTGTCTCAAAAAACAAACAAACAAACAAACAAACAAAAAAAACCCAATAGATAAGTGGGCAAGAATATAATGAATAGGAACTTAGCAAAAAAGAATATTCAAATAGCCAGTAAACTAATGAAAGGTGCTCAACTTCTTTAGTCATCAGGGAAATGCAGATTAACAAATAAATAGGACCAGAATGCTAAAATAAAAATGACAATAACCAATTCTTTGGGAAAAGATATGAAGAGCTGGAACTCTCAGACACTACTGGAGAAGTGTAAATTGGTATAACAGTGGAAATGGATAACTATTTTCCAGTATCTCCCTATGCCCTTGCAATTCCACTCTTGGAAATATACCTCTCCCTGAAAAATAATGCATATAAACAACAAGAAGACAAGAAGGGCAATCATGTTCCTGGCAGCACTATTTGTAACAGAGGAAAATTGGAAACAGCTGAAAGGTTAACAGTGGCTTGACAAATGAGAGTAAATTCCACACAGGAATGGGAACGAATAAAAAGCAACCACATACTATGACATATTTGACTCTTTTTTTTTGTAGAGACAGAGTCTCACTTTATTGCCCTCGGTAGAGTGCCGTGGCGTCACACAGGTTGACTGTGAGCTATGACTCTACCCCAGGACAACAGAGACCATCTAAAAAAAAAAAAAAAACACATAGGCTCGGTGCCCATAGTACAGTGGTTAAGGCGCCAGCCACATACACTGTGGCTGGCGGGTTCGAACACGGCCCAGGCCAGCTAAATGACAACTGAAACAAAAAATAGCTGGGTATTATGGCAGGCGCCTGTGGTCCCAGCTACTTGGGAAGCTGAGGCAAGAAAATTGCTTAAGCTCAGGAGTTTGAAGTTTCTGTGAGCTGTGACGTCATGGCACTGTACTGAGGACATAGTGAGACTCTGTTTCAAAAGCAAAAAAAAAAACACTTAACAAAAACCTTAATGGTGAATCAAAGAAGCCAGGCACAGAATTTATACTATCTGATCAATTTATATAAACGTCAAAAGACAGGCACACTCCCTACTAACCCTGCCCTCCCTGTGCTGCTTGCTGTATTATATTCTTGTTGGGAGAATAACAGCTCCTGCCTTCAGCACCCCAATGAAAATTTAAAAAGTCATAACCAGGCTCGGCGCCTGTGGCTCAACGGGCTAAGGCGCCAGCCATGTACACCTGAGCTGGCGGGTTCGAATCCAGCCCAGGCCAGCCAAACAACAATGACGGCTGCAACCAAAAAATGGCCAGGCCTTGTGGCAGGCCCCTGTCCCAGCTACTTGGAAGGCAGAGGCAGGAGACTCACTTGAGTCCAGGAATTGGAGGTTGCTGTGAGCTGTGATGCCACAACACTCTATTCAGGTTGACAGCTTGAGGCTCTGTCTCAAAAAAAAAAAAAAAGTCATAACCAGGTGGCACCTGTGGTTCAGTGGTTAGGGCGCCCGCCCCATATACCGAGGGTGGCAGGTTCGAACCCAGCCCCAGCCAAACTGCAACAACAAAAAATAGCTGGGCATTGTGGTGGGCACCTGTAGTCCCACCTATTTGAGAGTCTGAGGCAAGAGAATCACTTCAGCCCAAGAGACAGAGGTTGCTGTGAGCTGTGATGCCACGCACTCGACCAAGGGCAACAAAGTGAAACTCTGTCTCTTAAAAAAAAAAAAGTCATAACCAGAAGCCACAGTATCAAAGATTTCAAATGTGTGGAATCATCTGATGAATGAGGAGTTTGGGGTAAAAAAGATAGGAAATGATGAAATCCACTTTTAAGCTGGGGACAGTGACATGTGCTTGTATTCCCAGCTTCCCAACTGCTTGGGAGGCTGAGCCAGGAGGATCACTTGAGCCTAGGAGTTCAAGACTAGCCTGGGCAACACACCAAGACCTCAGTCTCAAAAAACAAAACAAAAAAAAAAGAAACCCAGAAAAACAAAACGAAAAAGCCCAGTTCTGACTGCTCCATGTAGTGGGTTCCTGACTCTCCTCCCAAAACAAGGATGAAGTTTCCGTCAAATTTTGGCCCCTAACTCCTTTAAAACAGTAGCATAAACCCAACCCATGCTTATTAAGACACTCTTTTTGCCCTACCATAATTAAGCAGATCTCTGCAGAGGTTACAAAATGAGGGAATCTTCCTGGATCCAAGGACAAATGAGGAAGGGAAATATGGCTGGACAGAGTCCAGGTGTTGAGGGAGGCCAGGGCTGGGATAGGGCCTACTTCACTTGGTAACAGCAATAAAGGATGATAAATGGGGTTTCAATAGAGGAAAGCGGGGTGGCATTAAGATGTAAGTGAAGCTGGGCGGCGCCTGTGGCTCAGTGAGTAGGTCGCTGGCCCCATATACCAAGGGTGGTGGCTTTAAACCCAGCCCCGGCCGAACTGCAACAACAAAAAAAATAGCTGGGTGTTGTGGTGGGCGCCTGTAGTCCCAGCTACTTGGGAGACTGAGGCAAGAGAATCGTCTAAGTGCAGGAGTTGGAGGTTGCTATGAGCTGTGATGCCAAGGCACTCTACCGAGGGTGATAAAGTGAGACTGTCTCTACAAAAAAAAAAAAAGAAAAGAAAGGGCGGCGCCTGTGGCTCAAAGGAGTGCCGACCCCATAGGCCGGAGGTGGCGGGTTCAAACCCAGCCCTGGCCAAAAACTGCAAAAAAATAAAAAAATAAAAAAGATGTAAGTGAAGCCTAGAGGTATAGACATCCTACAGGTGTACCATGGGGAGCACTGGGCTGTGGCTGGGGCCCAGGAGAAGTGGGAACTCAGGGAAGAGAGGGTGGAATGGTACTCAAAGGACCTTGAAGATCAGGCTTGTTGGGGCCCATCACCTCCTGAGGCTGGAGAGGTCAGCACAAGCTACAGTAATGGGGTCTTGGACCTCACACTCCTACTCATCCTCTCTTAACACCCCGTCGGATCATATAGGGAAACCTGTTTCCAGATGCCTCTGATTTATTTCCAAAGTAAAGCTGAAGCACATAGGAAAATACACATGGCTTTTCGGTCTACATTTTTACAGAGAAAGTAGATTCTGTCACTAGCTTTCTCAGTGCCACCATCCTGTTCTGTGAGGCTCCAAGATGGATGGCCTGTCTCCAAGATCCTGCTGTCAAAGCAGCAACTTGGCCAAGGCCTCTGGGGGTGGGAGTGAAGGGCAGCAACCACCGTGAGGGTGGGGGAGCACATGAGCAGCACTCACTGCAAAGCTAAGGCAAAGAACGGAGCTGGTGGGAGATGCCTCCCTCACCCCAAGGACATGGCTTGCTGAGGCCCAGGACACAAATCAGGTGAGGTGGGGATGGGGGCTGTCACTCCACCTGGAGCAGCAGCAGGACTCCAAGTATGCATGTGGGTAATGGGATGAAGGGGGGGCATGCTGAAGAGGCAGCCTATGGGAGATGCAGGGACTTTAGCTTGCATATTCTCCCTGCCCCAGTAGAGCTCCTAGACCATGGTCCCCAATCCTACACTCGGCCTCTTTCATAAGCTCTATTTCAGGTGGGGGCCCTGCTCAGGTCCCTTCCTCTACCCTATCTCTTCATTTTCAGTGCAAAACCTTCTTAGAGCCAAGACCCCCAGTACCCTGCACCCTGACTGGGGCTGCAGAGAAGGGAAGAAAGAAAGGTGCTAGCTGGGGGTCTCCCCTAGCACAGGGAATTCTTTGCACATCTCTCGAACAATCATGTGGTCCATTTGGCAGTGGGACGAGGCCTCCTCTTCAGCAAGGATGCGTCGCAGTGTGGCCTGTAGGTCAGGTAGCCGGTGACGGTGCTGTAGATAGGGCGTGGAACGAACCACAGCATGCATCAGGGAGAGGTACTCCATGCGCAGCTGTGGAAAGAGTAGGCCAGCTCAGGGACCCCAGGGAGGCACTGCAACCGCCACCAGACAGGGACAGGCCACTATTGCCCATGGACCCCAGAGCTGTGGATCAGCTCATCCCACTTGAATATCAGGAATGCATCATCAGCATCCAGAATGTACCTGGCACAGAACTGGTCTTCAATAGTTGCTGAATAAACTCGTGAATGAATATTATTTCAGCCACAGTCCCAGAACACGACCTACCCAGAGACCAGAGGCCCTCTGTGTCTCAACCCATCCTCTCTTGCTCTGGAAGATCTTGTTTACACCCACAGCTTCAAATAGTGACCCACACTCACACCTCTTGCCTAGATCTCTGCTGTGAGCGCCAGGTGAGACTATCCACTGGTTGTTTGTCATCTCCTGCACATCTCAAACCCACATATCTCCACTGTCAAACTCATGACTTTCCCCATCCTCCCAAAGCTGAAAGCTTTGTGTTCTTTAGCTTCATAAAGAGCACTGCTGTTAATCCAAAAGCACAGGCCTGAATCACAGATGCCTCTTTGATTCCTCTCTTCCTTACACCTCATGTCCCAGCCATCTCTAAGACCTGGCTATCTCACCTTTCACACATGTCCTAAATCTACCTCCAGCACCCTTTCCTCCAACCCTTACTTTCAGCACCTCTGGCTGAAGCAGTCCCAGCAGCCCCTATGACTTGATAGCTAAGCTCTTCATCCTCAGAGAGCCCCAATCCAGTGACATAGCTGCAGCAGTTTTTCTTTGTCTCTCATTTCTCTATCTGTAATTGGAGCAATCAATACCCATATCACCTTTAGGCAGTATCACCCTGCTAATCTCAGGCCTGGGCCAGATGAGGTGGCTCATGCCTGTAATTCTAATACTCTGGGAGGCCAAGGCAAATGGATTGCTTGAGCTCAGGAGTTTGAGACCAGTCTGAGCAAGAGCTCTAGAGACCTCATCTATACTAAAAATAGAAAAACTAGCCAGGCGTGGTGGCAGGCACTTGTAGTCTCAGCTACTTGGGAGGTTGAGGCTAAAGGATTCCTCAAGCCTAAGAGTTTGAGGCTGCTGTGAGCTATGATGATGCCACAGCATTCTACCCAGAGCTACAGAGTGAGACTCTGTCTCAAAATACATACATAGATAATCAACCAGTCAATCAACCCCAAGCCTGGACATCAAAGGGCAGTATCTAGGCAGTAGATACGTATAAAGCCACATATAGGTCTGGACTTCATTTACCACCACAAGCCTCAGATGTACATGTAGCACTGTGGGGACTCCCACTCCTTTTCTCTGCCTTGATCACTCTTTTTTTTTTTTTTTTTTTTTGAGACAGAGTCTTATGTCGCCCTTGGTAGAGTGCCGTGGTGTCACAACTCACAGCAACCTCAAACTCAGGGGCTTAAGCAATTCTTTTGCCTCAGCCTCCCGAGTAGCTGGGACTATAGGTGCCTGCCACAACGCCTGGCAATATTTTTGGTTGCAGTTGTCATTGTTCAGCAGGCCCCGGCCAAGCTCGAACCCACCAGCCTCGGTGTATGTGGCCAGCACCCTACTCATTGAGTTACAGGGGCAGGGCCTGCCTTGTTCACTCTTAAAGTGCCATTGGCCGCCTCCTTTCTGTCTTCTAAACCTAAGCTGCCTGGTCAGCTAGCTTTGTGCTTCACAGAGAAAAGAGAAGCAATCTTTTAGAAGTATGTCTGCCTTGCTCAGTATCCATATCCCACCTGTTCCCACCTGAATGAACTGCCCTGGCTCCTGTCCATGTGGGCCTGGACCCTCCCCCCAACTACCTCACTTACTTGAATCCAGCAGTGGCCACTGTCCCCAACACATCCATTTCTCTGTGCTGACTAGACCATTCCCTCCAGCTCAGCATATGCATAAGCACCTCCCACCTGTAAAATGCTCTCCCTGAGCCCACATCATCTTGCTTCAGCGAACCCCACCCTACTTTTCTGCTCCTGGTCACAGAAAATTCTCAAGTGTTATCTCCATTTACTGCTTCCAACTCCCCTCTCATTTCCACTCTCTAATAATTTCAAATTCTCTCAAACTTTCCATTCAGACTTTCTTCCCTCCACCCCAGGGACACTACTTTTCAGTCAGTACCAACCTCTGTGTGACAAATCCAATGGCTAGTTCTCAGCTCTAATCTTTTTTTTTCTGAGACAGAGTCTTAAGCTGTTGCCCTGGGTAGAGCGCTGTGGCATCACAGCTCACAGCCACCTCAAACTCTTGGGCTCAAGTGATTCTCTTGCCTCAGCCTCCCAAGTAGCTGGGACTACAGATGCCCACCACAGCACCTGGCTATTTTTGTTGTTGTTGTTGCAGTCGTCACTTGTTTTAGCCTGGGCCAGATTCGAACCCACCAGCCTCGGTGTATGTGGCTGGTGCCCTATCCACTGAGCTCTGGGTGCCACCTCTCAGCTCTAATCTTAACTTGGACTCCTAACTAACTGTGGAGACAGCTGATCTCCTTCCTCTTCCAAATACATAGCTTTGGGGCACCTGCTCCTGGTTCTCCTGGGTTTCTCCCTGTTTGTCTCAGCTATGCCAGCCTGAGCTTCCTGCTGACCTGTCCATCCATCTTGTCTCCTAGGCAATCACACTGTCACAGGCTTCCCCTCATTATCTGTACAGATAGCTCCAGTGTCTCTATTCCCAACTCTCCACTATCTTCTTGATGCTCCCAGGACCTGGTTGACTAGCACCTCAATCTTATCACCTTCAAAACATGTCTCTACTATTTCCCAAGAAGGTCTTCTCCCAGTCTTTCTGTAATCAGCACTTCATCCACCCCATTAGTAAAGATAAATTCACCAACAAGTCCTACCAGATCCACTTCCAACACACTGAGGCTGACCTCTTTTTACCACAGTTGCAGCCTCTCCCCACCCCATCCATGCCACCTGGACCTGTGAGGTTGTTTGTTCCTTCTTGGACAGTATCTACTATTTCACAGTCTCAATTCCATTTGGGATGCTAATCAAAACACTTCTCCCTCCTCTGAGAAGGACTGAAACCTCCTGTTGTAGCCTCTAAGGCTTCATTTAAACTTTACCCCTTCCTCTTTCCTCATCTTCCATCATTCCTTCCACTCCAGCTCTCTCCACATACTCCATCTCCAGATCTCGTGGCTGGGTCCTTTGGGTCTTGATACATACCTGCCATGGTTTCTAAATGGCCTCCCATACTTAGCTGGTTTAAACAGAGGCCCTGTCCCCTAGTCTTCACTGTCAAGTCCTCCCATTTTGTTTTAGGTTCCACACAGCAACCAGCCCTGCTGCAGCCATCTCCAGGCACCTTGTCTCCAGGGGACAGGTCCGCGATGTGCCGCACAGTGATGTCAATGAGCGCCATCATGTCTGTGTGGTAGAAGATGGCAGCTGTGGTGGGGCTGCCAAACACATCCTGCAGGAACTTGAGGATAGAGTGTGGTGGCTGTGGCTCGTGTTTGAAGATGCGCACAGGGTCATCTAGGAGGCAGGGGTCATGGGTCAGGGCAGTACTTGCAGGGGTCCCAGAGTCACCCCAGGGAGTTGCAGGAGTGATTGCAGGGGGTCATTGAGTCACAGAGCATTGAAGTGGTACCCGCGCAGATTCCTGTGCCCTCACCCCCTCTGTTCAGGAGCAACAGCAGCTTCTCAGAGAAGATCTTGACATTGGTATGTTTGCTCAGGGCAGCCATGATGACATTCTGATCAGGGGCTGAGGAAAGACATAGGTGTAGACAAGGTGCTGAGCCTGGAGAGGCCCCTGTTTAGTTAACCACCTCCTGGCCAGGCCCCACTCCCACCTGGCAGGTGCAAGTTGAGAGCCAGAAGCAGGTTCACGCAGAGGTCTGGCAGCTGCTCTGTGGTATCCAAGGGCAGCCCATCCTCAACAACGCTCAGCAGGAATTGGGCAAAAGGTGTGCCCAGGTGTTCTGGGAGAGGGGCACACAGACGTCTGCAAACCAGTCCCCTCTGCCCCACATCATTTAGCCTTCTTGGCTTTCTGTAAGCCTTGGGGATAACCCATCCCTGCCAGGCTGTGTAGTCAGCAGGTCCCCAGGCCCTCAGGCCATGAGCCCTGGCTCCAAGACCTGTGGTCAGCTAGTCCATGAGATACATTTCTTACCATAGTGTGCATAGGGCACTGCCTCCCCCATGGAGAAGACCATGGCCAGGACAAGGGCAGAGTAACAGAGTTTCTGGTGGTCTAGGGGGACAAAGCAGGCAGTCAGACTCCCTGAAAATGGCAGAAAACCCCTGCAGATGGTGAGAACCCCTCTAGATGGCAAGAAGCTCCACCCCTCAACCCCCCTACCCGCCTCACCCTGTGTGTCCGTCTGCATATCTCTGGCCAGCTCCACTGGCAGCACAGATGACACGAGTATGGAAATAACAGCTGCATCCAGGCTACACATGGCACCGAAGCACTTGAGGAGGAGCAGCCGAAGTGATGCTCGGTGCTCCTGGCAGGGGACCCTGTGTGCTTAGTGCCCGCAACCCCCAACCCTCCCCCAATCCTCCACGCCCTCTCCCCTCCACCTTGCACACACCATTTGGTAATAGGCCACCAAGGCCAAGACAGATTCAAATTCATTTCTCTTGCACATTTTCTTGCAAACTTCAGGGTCTGCGTCAGTCTGTAGGAAGGAAGAAATGTGAGAGACACCCAGTGTGCGGCCACATAGGAGAAAGCCACGCTGCATGTGTGCAGGGGGAACTCCTAAGCATCAAGCGGGGAAGGTGCAGGGTGGGGGTCACCATTCCACATGTTAGTGGATGCATATGGGCCCCTTTTCCGCACCAGGATATGCAGTAGCTCCTCCAGGTAGCAGCGGATGACATCCTCGTCCTCATACAGGGCCCAGCTGCGCTGCTGGGCATCATCCTTCCGCCGAGCCAGGTCTGCAAAAATCACCTCCAGCCTCTGCTGGTCATGGCAGACCTGCCCTGAGGGCAGGGCTGTGGTCAGGTCCTGGGGGAAGAGGTGAAGCATGGCTCAGCACACTCCCTGCCCTCACTATCTCCAGGAAGTCCCTAAGCTTGACTCTGTGAACTCAAGTCCTACATGGCCCACGCTGAATAGGGGGCTCAGCTCCAGTCTTCATGACTTCCTGGGATAGGACTCTACATGATACACATCTGTGGGGGCTTTTCCAACAGCTTGCCTATCATCCTAGATCTGGATAAACTACCCATGATGAATGCTATCACTGCCTGAATGTGACTCCAAGACCTCACTCTCCCATTTCACACAAAGTGGCTCCAGGCCTGTCTTCCCACTTCCCCTATTTTCCTTGAACCCAGCTGACCAGGCACTGGCTGCCATGCCCAGCAGAGACAAGCCCATCAACCCACCGTCATCTCCCCATACAATTCTCCCCACCAGAATTGTAATACGGGACCATGGAGCCCTAACAGGGACCTTTGGCCCATCTGGCCCTCATCATGTAGATGGGCTCACTGCCCCCTAATCTTGCTCCTGACCAGGGCCGCCCCAACCTTGGCAAAGGACCCTATTCATCCATCCCATGATACCCACACACCTCATTCCCTCTTGTCCGAGTTAGCCCTTAGGCCTCCATTGCAGTTCTCCAAGCACTCATGCCTCTCCACTGCCAAGGCCATCAGGGCACTACCCTCACCCATGCACTGTGTCTACTACTCCTCTGCAGCCAGAAAGAACTCTTGGCCACTCATATCTGGTCTTATCTCTTCCCATACTACCTGCCCTCATGTTCCCTATGTTCCAGCCAAGCCTGCCTTGCTCCACTTAGCCCCCTAAGCCAAATTAAGTCCTGCCTCATGGCCCTTGTCCAGGCTGTGCCTCTGCTGGAACTCTATTCCACCCTTTCTCCTTCAAGGATTAACCACCAACACAATGAAAGCCCAGAGCCTGACAAATACCTGTCACATACAGACTGGACAAATGTGCGAGGGTGAGAACAGAGTGGGGTTAGCAGGGTGCCCCAAGGGTGGGGAGGCTCCCAGCTATGCTGTCTTCCCTCACCTTGCCCTCTACCAGTGAGAGGAGGACCTGTTCCATGATAGGTGCGCTGGCTGGCACAGAGGCCTGGATGTGACCCACCACAACACCAATGGCCACACGGCATAACTCATGGCTCAGACCGGTGTTTCTTCGTACAAGTTCCATCAGTTCTGCCCCAATGGTCCTTGGCACAGCTGTCTCAATCACTGCCTTTTCCTCTGTGGTCCCCAGGCTCAATGCATCCAAGGCCTCCAGGTCATTAGGGGCTGAGGTTGTGCCAACTGCCACTTCCTCTGTGGGGGGTTCAGGGACTGGTGCCTTGGAGGGAGGGGGCTGGGCTTGGGATACAGTGGTGTGGGTGCCCCGGCGGGGCACAGGTGGGGGTGTGGGCGAACAGCTGGAGCCCAGCTCAGATGGGCTAGAGTTGGTATAGAGCGTGTCCAGGGAGGTGCTGCTAACTGAAGAGCCACTGGACATGGTGTTGCAGCCACCTGTGAGCAAAGAGTGGATGCTGTGCTAGGGTAGCCCCTGGAGCCCTTCACCCCTTCCAGCCCAGTGCCCTTGTCCCCAAACACAGGGAAGGCCCAGTTCCTCTGCTCGGTTTTGTCGCTCCTCTAAGCCCAGAGCCCTCAACTGACCCAACACAAGGCCCTATCTTCTCACCAAGCTTAGAGCCACCATCTCCCTGACACAGGCAGAACCACCATTCCAGTACCAGAATACATCCCCACCTCAATCCTTCAACCCCTGCTTCTTACCCCTCCCTAAGGTCAGGGCCTCTCGGTCTCTGCATTTTACAGGTGGAGGAGGTGTGGCAGGTGCTGCCCGGCAAGGCTGTAGTGGGATCTGAGAAGACAGAATTAGGATCTGAGAGGACAAGTGGCCATTTGGGGTGGCAGCCTGGCTGGGGTACTGAGCACAGGCAGGGATATTGCTCTGGGATACATCATTCTCCAAGTGGAACCCTTGAGCCTCTGGATGAAGTCCCCCCTCCCCTTTTTTTTTTGAGACAGGGTCTCGGTCTGTTGCTTGGGGCCAAACTCTTAGGCTCAAAAGATCCTCTTGTCTCAGCCTCCAGTGTAGCTGGGACTACAATTGTGCACCACCACACCTGGCTGTTTTTTCTACTTTTTGTAGAGATGGGGGTCCTGCTGTGCTGCGCAATCTGGTCTTGAACTCCTGGGCTCAAGCAATCCTCTTGCTTTGACCTCCCAAAGTGCTAGGATTATAGGTGTGAGCAACCACACAAGGCCTGGATGAAACCTTGAAACTTTACCCATCTCCCTTCTCCAGGGTGCCCTCACCATGTACCTGGTAGAGGCCTCCATCTGCCCCAAGATGCTCAGAAGTGGGCAGGCTGTGCTGCCGCTCAAATCCAGATCGACACACCCCATTGGGCTGCCTGGCAGAAGCAGAATCCAGATGGTGGTCGCTGGTGGATGAAGTCATAGCTGCAGCAGTGGAGGCTGAGGGACCTCTGTGAGACAGGGTCTCTTTTCGGTGGTGGATTAGCTTCCTAACAGAGGGACAGGGAGACTACTGGGGGGTATATTTCACAACTCCCAAAGTCCTCTTGCTGGGACCTTACATCCCCATCTCCCCCTTGCCTTCTATACATCTCTAGCACTCACTGAAGGACCCTACTCCATCTCCCACCACACTCACTGGAGGACTCCACGCTGTTCCAGGCTGTATTTGCCACCATCCCGCATAGCTGTGTTGTGCACAGCCTCGATGGCCCGGTCAATGGCCTGGAGGACATCCTGTTCCAGGCTCTGGAAAGAGGCAGGGGGCACAGTTAGACATGGGGACCAACTTAGTGAGCTTAGCCCAGACCTAGCCCAAGGTGGAACCCAGAGCAAAGAACCACTAAAGCTAAAGCCTAGAATGCTAGACATGAGCACAGAAAGTCAAACTAGAATATGGAATGGAGTTCTCAAGCTGCATTACTCAGCAAGTTATAGCACAGGGTGACCACCATGCTGCCACTTTACATATTGAGGCTCCATTCAGAAATTTATCCCACAGGGAGGCTCTTGGCTAAGATGTTTCAGAAAACCAAGGGACTAAAACAAAAACAAAGCCCGGGGTCCCCAGTTTGGGACCAGAACCACACACCTAGTCTATCTCTAGTCTTGCCAAGGTTGACATGCCAAGCAGGATACCTCCAATGTCTGGAATCCTTAATAAATCACTCTGGATCTTGTTGATCATTCACAAAACCAAGGTCATACTCCAGAACATCCCTGTTCCCAACGTCTGGGAACTAAAAACAGGCTAAGGGAACCTTCCCTCCCATTCCTGCTGCCAGCTCTCATGTGCTCAAGGTGTCCCAGTAAGCTCCCAGACCTGCCCTGGGAAGCAGTTTTATATTTGTGGCAAAGGAAGGATATAAGAGAGAGATCTGGTCCCTGCTCCAATCCTGGGTTATGCCCAACAACCCAGGAATCCAATATACCCTGCCTGTCTGGCACAGGGTGGAGGTATGGGGTAGCAGCTGTGAGACCAGGCACCCCAACCCTCTCCTGGCATACATGGTCCATAAGTTGACATAGAGCTGAGGTGAACTTACTCTAGTTTGAGTTTGAGAAGCTTCCCTGATGGGAGACAGACATGTAGGCACAGAGAGTAAAGCCCAGGTGATATGGAATGTGCCAGAGTGCAGGGAGACAGGAGACAGAGAAGAGGACTGAAAGAGAATGATACACACAGAGTGAGAAAGACAGAGAGAGAGGAGCTCAGAGAGGAATGGGGAGGCAGGCAGAGGGAGACAATGTAGAAAGAAATGGAAAGCTAGAGAGATAAGGAGTGGGAGAGAGACGGAAGAAGGAAAAAAAACACATAGGTAGAATGTCAGAATGACACAGAAATATGCAGTCAGGGAAACCAAGAGACATACACAGAAAAAAACTGAGAGACAGTGACAGAAAAGATGGTAGCCTCTCTGGCCGACCCAAATATCCTGCCTCATTGGTCCTGGCTAGAGCAGGGGACTTACAGGCCCATGACCTATGCCCAGTAGGGGAAAAAGACAGGACTCTCCTCAAAGGCCTTCGATGAGACCCCATTCCTAAACAGGCAGGGTCTGACACCCTCACCTCAGGCCCAGCAGTCCTGGTGTCCAGTGCCCCCTACTCTCATCCCAACACTCCTGGATGATATGAGGCCGAGAATCGGTGAGGACAACCCTAGGGCCAAGGGCCCATTCCCTTTGCTAAGACCAGATGACATGTCCAAATTTATCTTGTTATTTCTGTCCTGAACCAGGCTGGAACATGATGTTTCCTAAAGGCTAGGGATAAAGATGGGATGGGGTGTCTGGCACGAGCTAGGCAGCCCTAGGCCCTCCTTTCCACCCTGGTCATAATATACCAGCTAGAGACACCACACCCCAGTCCCTACTCCAGTAGGGCTGTTCTCAGAGAAACAGGAACTGGGACTGTAGCCTCCACTAGAGGAAAACAGGGCCATGGTCAGACCAGAGGAAGCCATGAGGACTCACTTTTTCACAGTAAGAGCAGCCCCCATTTCAGGCTCTGGACAAGGAGAGGTGGAGCTCCCTCAACTTGCAAAAGAAGTAAGAGGAAGTCAGTCTGAGAAGTCAGGGACTCAGGCCTGGGGAGTAGAGGGAGCAGTGCCAGGGAGTGTCAGTAGGGGCTGGAGTCTTTGGTTCAAATTGGGTTGGGGCAATCTTAGGAAGAGTTTAGAGGATGGATGAGTACAGGATAGTGAACGACACTAAGGTCCCAGGGTTTGGGTGTCACCTAGGGGATGGGGATATCTATGGCTCCAGAGTCCAAGTTGAGGTTTGAGAACCTGGAGGATGTTTGGGGAAATAGGTGGTGTCCAAGGTGGCCCAGGACTCAGTGGTGGAAGCAGTGGCTTCAACTGGGAGACTGGGGGGGTGGGGCGGGGAAGACAAGAATGTGAGATCCTTGGAATACAGGGAAGGGATAAGGGGTCTCAAGGATTTGGGTAACTGGCCAGAATTCAGGACTGGAATCTCAGGGTGCTCTTAAATTCTATGCAGATGGTTTTAATACTCAGGGGTCTGAGTCCTAAGGAGTCCAGAGTTAGTCTTTTGACAGATCTAGAGTTAGCTGTAAAGGGCCAATTGGCCCTTTGTGCGGGATGCTGGCTCCCAGGGTCTTAGTCCTCACCAGGCTGGGGCCTCAGGGTCAGGCTCTCAAATTTCCTGTTTGTCTGAGGTCCTGGCTTGAGTCCCTGGGAGTCTGGGGTCCTTGGCTTTGCTATGTGTGCTTGTGAAGGCGTCTAGTGCCAAGGGCCACGGAGGCCGGGTCGGAAGGGGCACACTCACCTGCAGGCGGCACAGGTAGGCGGGCGGCACGTAGCCGGTCTCTCCACTGCGCGCTCGCGCCGCCAGCCACCAGTGCGCACTGCTGCGCTCCAGCACCAGGAAGGTCTCGCCCGCAGCGAATGCCAGTGCGTTGGGCTCCGCCGAGCGGAACGCGTACAGCGCGCGGTACATGAAGCTGGGCTGGGCCGGGCCGGGGGCTGCAAAACAGGCAGCAGATGCTGCGGAGCCTGACCACAGGCCGGGAACTCCGCAAAACGTTCGCCCCGCCCCGTGACACACCGCGCCTGCGCGCGCACGCCCGCCGAAGCCCCGCCCCAGAGCATGTCGGCCCACGCAAGTGGCGCCGCGCGTCGCGGACCCTGAGACATTGCGGGGCCGTCCTGGAGAGTCAATCGCCACTCTGGCCCGGACCTCTCTCTCCGACTCGGGCCCTTTACTCCAGCCTCAGCTTACCCCGCCCGGCCCTCCACTTCCTTTCCCCGCTCAAGTTCGAGTGCTGCGAGTCCTGCCTGCCGAGTCCTGCACTGCGTTCGTAGCCGGTACTCCACCGGTTCCCCGAGGGAGTGGGTACCGACCTATACTAAGGAGGGCGACCGAGAGGGCGGTCTCATTGTTGGATCCCGCTAATCTGACACTTGGAAGTCCCTGCAGGGGCCAGGTTTCCTTGGAGTGGTCTAGGGCCCACACCACCACTAAGTTCCTGCCCTGTACTGTGCCAGGGGTAGCCAATGTGCAAGTGTGTGCGGCCAGGCAGGGTCGGAGTGTAGGGGAAGCAATAGGCACAGAAACCAGGCCAGCGGATTTCCTTGTCCGAAGTCGCCCCTTACTTGCTCCCCACCCTCACCCCTTCTCCCTCCTCAGCCTTGGCTGCTTTTTTTTCCTGTCTTGGATGTTTGCATAAGGTTGTCAAACTCCGACGTGCATCAGTCACTATCATCTTGTTCTGTTAATTATTTCTCATGCCCCTTTCTGAGAGCATACAGGCTGGCAGAGGGTAGGGAGTAGGTTACCAACTGGCCTTAAGAGCATGTTTGACCCACCCAACTTTCCAGTTAGTCCAGACGCCAGGTTTTGAAAACCTTGTAGTAGCACCTGGGGGCGCCCAGGGAAGAGGGCCTGGGGGGTAGGGTAACAGAGCCACATACTCTCCACAAGAACCTTTAGCCCAGGGAGCAAGGGCTATGAGCACAAGCCAGTGTATGCAGTTGACCAGTTTTTAGCCATAAACACATAGGCCTAGTGGGCCTTGGGGAGGAGGTAGGTACTGGGAAGTTCAAGTGAGGGGTAAAGTTGCTAGAATCTGAACATCCAGACCCTACCTTCTGTGCACCAGGCCTGGCTCTACAGTTCAAGACCTTCCTTAGCCCCTCTTCCTTCCAGAAAGACCTCCTAGCACACAGCAGTAGTTCTCAGATGTGCTGGCTGGGACTTCCATGAAGGCTGAGTATAAAATTGTAGTGTGGCCTAGGGCTGGGTAGGAATCAGGACAGGTGGTGTCTTTAGGTGTCCAAGAGGACTACCCTACAAGAACATTCCTTTTCATTAAGCCCTCTACCACCTAGGCCATTTACCATAGAGCCCAGGGATACCAACAGGCCTGAATTTAGCAGCTACTTGAAGCTATAGTATTGGCCCCAGGACATATGACATCAAAATGTTCAGCCAACTAGCAGCTGGGGCACAAGAGGGATCAAAAACTGGACCCAAAGTTTTGCCAAACAGGGGCATGGGAAACCTGTGTAAAGTACAGTTTTTGAGTGAAGGTGCTAGGCACTTGGCCAATACAGATCCCGGAAGGACCCTCAGGTATGTGTATTGGTTGTGGGGGGGGGTCCTTTTTGGGTGATATCAGGGCGCTAGTTTGGGCAATTGAGGAGCAAGCCAAGAGGCTGTGATGACTGTAGGATCGATGCATGGGGTGGGAGCAGTGGCCAGGAAAATACTGTGGGTCTGACAGATCACAGCATGTAGTGAGGCTTTTGAAGGTTAGGAGTGTGTGTGTGGGGGGGGCTATGTGTCCCTGAAAGAATGACAGCAGCACTGTGTACAATAAACAAAAAGATTTATATTAGAACATATACATACACTCATGGAAGAAAGAGGTATTTGCATCATCAAACATGGAATGTTGAAGAAATAGTTAAAATAAATAAAAGATTCCAAGTGCAGCTGGGGCTGGCTCAGGCTGGGGCTCACAGAGGCCACTGCACATCAGCTCCAGGCTGCAGGGGCCAACAATTGGCCATACTGACCTCCTCCCTGACGCAGCACAGCTGTGCCTGGGACACAGAGTCTCTCAGGTACTGGAACAGACAGCAAGCTCACTCCCCACTCTCCTCACTTATCTCTGTGACAATGTCTATCAGGCTCTGAAGCCCAAAGATATAGCCAGCATCTTGGCCCTCGTGCACCACAGCGTCCTCGCCATACAGCCTACAGGTGGTGTGCGCAAAGTCAATCATGCGCACATCTACTGAGCTGGCACCAATGGGCTTGAAGGCATAGGCACCAGCAGACTCATCTGCTGACTCCTCTGAAAGGTCTTCCAAGTCCTCAGCATCTGAGTCCAGGGATACTTCAGGCCGTTCCTTGCCATCATAGATGACTAGCAGAGAGCTTGAGTAGAAGCGGTAGGACTCCTGTCGCTCTAACACAGTTTTGAGCTCAGCTAGCTTCTTGAGCACAGGGCTCAGGAGTTCACGGCGCAGGTAGCGCCCATTGTGGAAAAACTGGAAAAGTGCTTCCTTGAAGCCCTGCACTGACAGCTTCCGCCCATGGTACTTATTCATGAACATGAGCTGTCCACTGGCCGCCTGGTATACCTGTGGGAGAAGAGACCAGCAGGTCAGGAGCTGAGGGCCATCTCAAGCCTGCACGACAGTGGGTGGTGCAATGTGACAGCCCAGATCAGATCCTTTAACTTGTCAAGTATACTGGTCATACATGAACCACTGTCCTCTCTGATCAGCCCCTACCTTGAAGCCAGCCATCCAATCTGGGTTTGGTAGTGTGCCCCACATCCCTGTTCAGCATCTGGGTCCATGGAGAAGACCTAACCCTTTTGCCTTCCTCTCTATTCCAGTGCACAGACTCTGGTCTCAGCCAGCCAGGTCAATATCAGAGGGGATCACTCAGAACATGCATGCCATCTTTGTAACCAGAAAGCAACAGATTCATGTAGGGTTAAATATGGACTCTTGAAAGCAAAGAGGACCATGCCAGGGCAGGAAAGTGGCAGTCACTGGATGCTCTGAACAGCCTTTGCCAAGCATTAGCACACCCCTCACCTGCATGCCACACACACGCACGCCAATGACTGCCGATGTGCTCTGCTGACATTTTCGGATCTGGTTGGCTGCCTTCTCCTCTGAAGCATCGTCACCATGTTGGCGTGTGCCCATCTTGAGGTCAAGGACACAAGGCACCTCATAGCGGGAAGTCAGATTCTCCAGTAAGATAAATTCTGAGTTGTTAAGAACAATACTCCCAAGAGGAAGTGATACAGCACGGGGCCTTGGCACTCCCAGGAGACAGTGCCTGGACATAGTAACCCAGAGAACCCTGAGCTCGTGGCAGATTCCATTAGTCCTCTCCATCTCCCACGCAGGGAGCTCAGAGCCAACTAGAGAACTAAGAGGTACCTATACTTTGTCAGGGAACTGGAACAACAGCAGCCTTCATTTTCATTCAACAGGGCCCAGGCTCTCCCAGTGTTGGGCACCTCACTCTACTTCCTGAACTCAGGTAGGTGTAGGTCCAGTGTTCAATAGAAAATCTTTAGTTACAAACTAAACATCAAGTATGATTAGTAAATCCTATTGCCTTAAATGTGAATTGGAAATATCAGGATAAACTCATTAAAATACTTTTTTCTTTAAATGTTTATCAACCAGGTGTAGTGGCTCATGCCTGTAATTCCAACACTTTGGGAGGCTGAGGCAGGAGGACTGCTTGAGGCAAAGATTTTAAGACCAGCCCACGCAACATATTGAAACCATGTCCCTACAAAGAATTTAAAAATTAGCCAAGTGTGTTGAGGTGGTGCCTATGGCTCAAAGGAGTAGAGCGCCGGCCCCATATGCCGGAGGTGCCGGGTTCAAACCCAGCCCCGGCCAAAAAAAAAAAAAAATTAGCCAAGTGTGGGCAGCAGCTATGGCTCAAAGTAGTAGGGCGCCAGCCTAATATACCAGAGGTGGCGGGTTCAAACCTGGCCACAGCCAAAAACAAACAAAAAGTAAAAACAAAAATTAGCCAAGTGTGCTAGTGCACACCTATAGTGTCAGCTACTCAGAAAGCTGATGAAGCAGGAAAGGGTGTCCAACCTTTTTCTTTTTCTACTGCACACCAGAAGATAAAGAGTTATCTTGGGCCACACATTAAATACATAAACACCAACACACACAGACACACACACACAAGGTCTATGAATACTTTTTTACAATATCTGACACCACAGAAAAGCAAAACAGTCCTCAAATAATCTGCTTTGATTGCACTACCACACCCCAACCTAGGTGACAGAGTGAGACCCATTCTCAAAAATAAATAAGATAGGCTAGGTGCGGTGGCTCATGCTGGTAATCCCAAGCACTCTGGGAGGCCAAGGTGGGCAGATCGCCTGAGTTCCCGAGTTCGAGACCAGACTGAGAGTAGAAACCTTGTCTCTAAAAAATAGCCAGGCGCTGTGGCGGGCACCTGTAGTCCCAGCTTCTTAGAAGGCTGAGACAAGAGAATCACTTGAGCCCAAGAGTCTGAGGTTGCTGTGAGCTATGATGCCATGGCACTCTACCAGGGGTGACAAAGTGAGACTCTGCCTCAAAAAATAAATAAATAAATAAAAAGATAAAAGTCCATTTCTTAGCAGTATGCACTGAAAGGGTCTAGTAACAGTGGCCAGGAGTAACAAGTGCTCCTAAAGTGCACTGTTGTCTCATCATTTCCCATTAAAAGGAACCAGTGCGTCACTATTTTACAGCCTAAAAGCTAGGAATGGTTTTTATATTTTTCAGAGATAAACATATACATATAAAATATTTTATGATGCATGAAAATTAAATAAAGTTCAATTCAATGATTGTAAATGTATTTCTTTTTTGAGACAGTCTTATTATATCGTCCTCAGTAGAGTACAATGGCGTCACAGCTTATAGCAACCTCAAACTCTTGGGCTAAAGTGATTCTCTTGCCTCAGCCTTCCAAGTAGCTGGGACTCAGGCACCCGCTGCAATGACAGGCAATTTTTTTGTTGTCCTTGTTTAGCAGGCCTGAGCCGGGTTCGAACACACCAGCCCCGGTGTATGTGGTTGCTACCCTAACCACTGAGCTACAGGTGCTGAGCCGATAAAAGTTTTTTTATTTTTTTTTGAGACAGAGCTTCAAGCTGTCACCCTGGATAGAGTGCTGTGGCATCACAGCTCACAGCAACCTCCAATTCCTGGGCTCAAGCGAGTTCTCTTGCCTCTGCCTCCCAAGTAGTTGGGACTACAGGCATCCGCCACAACACCCGGCTATTTTTTGGTTACAGCCGTCCTTGTTTGGCAGGCCCAGGCTGGATTCGAACCCGCCAGCTCAGATGTACGTGGCTGGCGCCTTAGCCCGTTGAGCCACAGGCGCCGAGCCCGTAAATAAAGTTTTTAAACACAGCCACACTCAAGTATAGTATCATCTATGGCTGTTTTCATGATACAATGGCACAGCTGTGACACAGACTCTATGGCCTACAAAACCTAAAATACTATTTGGTCCTCTACCCAAAAGGTTTACTGCTCTCTGCTTTAGAGAAATGGATGAATTCACACATGTAGGACAGGAAATATACATGGATGGCTTTGGACCATTTTTCCATACCAGAAACCAAGACAACCATTATAGATTACTATGATTGGGTCAAAATGACTCAAGAGCCTATCTAAAAAGGTATATATCTGAGCCAAACTTGGGACCATCTGAGTATCAGTAAGATAACAACTGCAATGGACTAAAACATCACGTGTATTTAAATTCATGCATGCATAGTGATGCTACAAAACTCACTCGTCATATCTGGAAGATGTTAGGGAACCTACTCATTATTCTTTTTTTTTTTTTTTTTTTTTGAGACAGAGCCTCAAGCTGTCACCCTGGAGAGAGTGCCATAGCATCACAGCTCACAGCAACCTCCAATTCCTGGGCTCAAGCGAGTCTCTTGTCTCCGCCTCCCAAGTAGCTGGGACTACAGGCACCCGCCACAACGCCCGGCCATTTTTTGGCTGCAGCCATCATTGTTGTTTGGCAGGCCCGGGCTGGATTCGAACCCGCCAGTTTAGGTGTACGCGGCTGGCGCCTTAGCCCGCTGAGCCACAGGCGCCGAGCCCCTACTCATTATTCTAATTAGTAAGTAAAGGAAAATAAATATTTAACCTTTTCTATATAAACTATACTTTGGAGTCAGGGGCAGTGGCTCATTCCTGTAATCTTAGCACTCTAGCAGATCACTTAAGTTCATGTGTTTGAGACCAACCTGAGTAAGAGTGAGACCTCATCTCTAAAAAAATAGATGAGTATTGTGGTGGGTGCCTGTAGTGTCAGCTACTTGGGAGGCTAAGGCAAGAGGATTGCTTGAGCCCAAGAGTTTGAGGGTGCTGTGAGCCATAACACTACACATTCTACCAAGGGTGACAAAGTTAAGACTGTCTCAAAAAATAAAGTAAAATACAATACAATACAATAAAGTAAAATAAACTATACTTCAGGACAAGCATACAGTTGATGAGGAAAAGTTGCTCCATCTTTATAGAAGGATTCCAGCTAATGAATGAAGAAAGAATGACAAAATTACAAAATCACATAATGGAAAATAATGGATTTAAGACAATGATAATCCAAAACAGAGTAACAACTAAATACTTTGCTTCCCAATGGAGAAGTACAGTATCTTCCCTGAAGGATTCTTTCTAAATCTGGGTAATAGGTACTTAAGGGTTCAATGTATTATTTTATTTTTAACATGTTTTTCCTAATACAAGTTAAAAATAAATAAAAGACCCTGGTGCTTTCCTCATGCACAGCTCATGTGCCAATCTGGTGAACCAAGACTGAAAGGTCAGCCTCCTCACCTGTCTCCAATCCCTTGGCCTTTGACAGAATAAGCACTGTTTGGAGGCTTCTGAAGAAGTCTGAAAACAAGGACCAGCCCCTGCCCTTTTCCTCTAGGTTACCTAGGGTAAAGCCCATCCTGATGCAAGTTAGCCCCTCATCTGCAGAAATCCACTATCCGCCCACTTCCCACAACTGTACTCCAAGGCTAGTCCTTAGCCCCAAGGGAGGTAGTATTTACTCACAGTTATCACACAGGGTATCTTGGAACAACCTCAGTAGTGGAAACAACCATAACTATAAAAAACAAACTTTTCTCTTCTGAGTTCTAAGTGCTTTCCTCACTCCCCATCCTCTTCCCCCAAGGAAGGTAAAGATGCCCACGAACAAAGGATACTGTACTGGTTGCGATACTTTGCATTCTCCTTCATTCTCTGTAACTGTTGCTGGTGACATTTCATGCTCCAAGGGTTGTAGTGTTTAAGTTGGGAACTTATATTCCCCTTTTTCTCTACACTGTAGTATAAAACTTCTGATTTCTTTAGCCACTCAAATTCTTCTTCTAACTTATGGCTACAAAGAGACAAGGACCCAGTAAATCAATTGTCTTATCAAAATTCAAGACCAAAGAGGCACAAAAGAACTTTCTGGAATAATGGAAAGTCTGATATCTGGTGGTGTTTTAGCATACAAATCTGTCAAAACTCAGTGAAGACTTCAAATGGGTGCATTTTATCCTAAGTGTAATTATACCTCAAGAAATTATACCTTTTTCATTAAAAAAAAAGGAAGGTCAGGTGTAGTGGCTCATGCTAGTAGCACTATGGGAGGCTGAGGTGGGTGGATTGCTTGAGCTCAGGAGTGAACCAGCCTGAGCAAGAGCCCGACCCCCGCCTCTACTAAAATTAGAACTAGCCAGGCATTGTGGCAAGCACCTGTAGTCCCACCTACTCAGGAGACTAAGGCAAAAGGATTGCTTGAGTCAAGAGTTTGAGGTTGGTGTGAGCTATGTTGATTCCACAACATTCTACCAAGGGCAAGAACGTGAGATTCTGTCTCAAAAAATAAAAATATAAAAAAAGATGCTTGTAG
Source organism: Perodicticus potto (assembly GCA_963574655.1). Taxonomy (NCBI): domain Eukaryota; kingdom Metazoa; phylum Chordata; class Mammalia; order Primates; family Lorisidae; genus Perodicticus; species Perodicticus potto. Next base: position 90,039 of record CAUYRH010161070.1, read on the forward strand.
TCCCAGGAGTTTGAGGTTGCTGTGAGCTATGATGCCACAGCACTCTACCAAGGGTGACAAAGAAAGACTCGGTCTCTACCAAAAAATAAGTAAAAAAAAAATAAATAAAAGAAAGAAAATTAAGGAGCCAGCCTGCCACTGTTTTCTATAGCAAAGAGAACTGAAGATGCAACGTGAGTCTTTTGTTCCCTGCGCCCTGCAAATAGGCAGCTTCCGCTGCCCTCTTAGTACCACCTCCTGGTTCCTGATACGTACAGGTTCCATGACTCCAAATGCTGGAGACTGGGAAAATATAAACTGAAATTCTGAGGAACAGGTCAACCTACTTAGTTATTTTATTTTTTTTGAGAAAGAGTCTTACTATGTCACCCTTGCTAGAGTGCCATGGCGTCACACCTCACAGCAATTCCAACTCTTGGACTCAAGCAATTCTCCTGCCTTAGCGTCCCAAGTAACTGGGATTACAGGTGCCCACCACAACGCCCAGCTATCTTTTATTGCAGACGTCGTTGTTTGTTTGTTTTAGTTAGCCTGGGCTGGGCGAACCCACCACCCTTGGTGTATGTGGCTGGTGCCATAACCACTGTGCTATGGGCACCGAGCCTTCTTATTTTATTTTATTTATTATTATTATTATTTTTTTTTTTTGTAGAGACAGAGTCTCACTTTGTCACCTTCAGTAGAGTGCCGTGGCATCACACAGCTCACAGCAACCTCCAACTCCTCGGATTAGGCGATTCTCTTGCCTCAGCCTCCCAAGTAGCTGGGACTACAGGCGCCCGCCACAACGCTGGCTATTATTTTATTTTTTTGAGACAGAGTCTCACTTTATCACCCTAGGTAGAGTGCCATGGTGTCACAGCTCACAGCAACCTCCAACTCCTGGGCTTACGCGATTCTCTTGCCTCAGCCTCCCCAGTAGCTGTGACTACAGGCGCCTGCCACAACACCCAGCTATTTTTTGTTGCAGTTTGGCCAGGGTCAGGTTTGAACCCGCCACCCTTGACATATGGGGCCAGCGCCTTACCCACTGAGCCACCCTCAGGGTAGGGTGCAGCCCTACTTAGTTATTTTAAACATACTTTAATTTACATAATGTGTATAATTTTCATAAGCTCTGCCAAGGTGCAAGACTTGGAAGGCCCCGCACAGGGGATCCTGGGCATTTGGGGATGCCCAACATCAATGACCACAACATTTTGTCCCACTCAGTAACCAACTCAAGGTCAAAGGATGGCTCCTGTCATGGTCACTGCTATATCTCCAGGACAAAGGATACGGCTTAGCACACGGCAGTTGTGCAAAAGAGTGAATCTTTTTTTTTTACAGCTGCCACTGCAACTGTTTATCCAAAACAGTATAATCAACCCAGAGTCAATTAAAGACAAGTTGGTCATGTGGGCAACTGGCTGCTAGGTGACAAGGCACCTGCTAAGTCCATCATGAGTCCTTAGCTCCAGGGAACTAGGATACAACCAATACCCTCAATACTTCCTTCCTCTCTCACAGAACCCAGTGTTCCCCTACCAGTCTATACTCACCTCTTCATCTTCTCCTCTTTCCGGTGCTGGCGCACCCAGTCCTTGGGAGTCTTTTCCGTTTCTAGAACATGATGTTTTTTGTTTGTCCACCTTAGGAGCTTACTTTTTGGTTCACAGTCTGAATTATCTACAATGTCCACAGTTCCATGGTCCCCTTTTAATGGATATGCTATTAAACACAAGTTCCTGTCTTCATCTTCTTCAAAGCGCACAGACACTACACCTGGAAAAGGAGGGGTGAGGGGCACAAAGAACTTTTAATTCCACAAGAAGATGCGTTCTAAGTAACATGATTGTAACGTTTGTTTTTTTCTTACCCTGTTCCTTAGTCTCTATGTTGCCACAGGCCCCAAACTCATCTGCAAACTTAACAAATATCAAAACAGCTAGAAAAGATGACACCATACAAGACAAGCGATTAGGGAGCAAACATGGCTGAGAGTCTTCCTCTCTAATGCACTCAACAAGGCAAGAGCCAAAGAATTACAAGACACATTTTTCCATCATTGAAAATGTTTATTAATTTTTATGTTAACTCTTCTAGTCCTGAGAAACTTAAAACATTACTCTTTGTATCTTGTGGGAATTTTTAATGGCCTAAAGAGAAACTCTTGACAGCCTCAACACTTGCTTGAAAGCAGAGCCTGAACACCAGGAAACATAGGTTTGCCTGAGGGTAAGAAGCATTCAAGGATGGGAAAACTGGGTAAGCAGAGCAAAATAAAGGGACAAACAAAACAAACCACATAGCACAACAGACACCCTAGCTTCCCACAATGCTCCCACATGGTGGGAGCCCCAAGCCTTTTGTCCTTCTGAAATATGTTTTTATTGGTCTTTGCAGTCTCAGATCACAAAGGAACAAAATAAACACAAGGCAGATATGGTTGGGCAGGGAGCACAGACATGTGGTGGTCTTGAAAGCAGCTCTCCCCCTTGAGTCTCTAGAACCTGCCATGTGTAATTAGACAGTCTTTTGAGAAGGGGGCTGTCAGGTGGGAACATTTCAGCAGGTGCCGACGAGCGCCTTACAAACGACTGGCTGAACACCTTTCCTCCCAGGCCTCTCTGCCCCAGGATCACTCAATCTGCTCAGTCCTTGCTGCCTGCCCGCTCGCTTGCTGCAGGGGAATGCGTGCTCAGAGAGATGACACTTCTGAGGTGGCCCCCAGCTCTGGGTGCAGAGGAGCCTGGGTGGGGAATTCAGGGGACCACACTTCCCTGTGGCCATGGGATAAAGGACCATGGGGAAAAAAGAGGGCATGGCGGCCAGCTAAGTAAGGGGCCTTTGGCTTTGTCCTGGAAAAAACAACAGAGAAGGACCAAGTGAGGGCCCCAACTCCCCCACCCACACCCCAACATAACATGCATATTCAGAGTACAGAGAGAGGCATCCAGTACATTCTATCTTTAAAAACAATGTTTCAACAGTCCTAGAAGAACCTAAATTGTCCTAGAGTAGCAGTTCTCAACCTGTGGCTCAACACCCACAGGAACTGTATTAAAGGATCCCATCATTAGGAAGGTTGAGAACCACTGTCCTAGAGTCTTTTGTATAATCCAGGCAATACACATTCAAAATTCATTTCTTTAATGGGTTCTTCTTTGATTTATTAAAGATTCCCCCTCCCCAGGAAAGACCACACTATCCTGGTGGCTCCTGATGTCCCCCCCAAAATACATTATAAAAAGAAAGAAAAGTCACCATATGTGAATCAAAGAGTTGCCTCCACATAGCAATTTGGGGGGCATTCTGTAATAGCGAAGGGCTTCAACTAATTAGCACAGGCCTCCCAACTCCTGCATTCCATCTGACTCAACCCTGCTCCCAGCCTACTTAATCACCCAGGGCTTCTGGTTTCCTGGAGGACAAAAAGGAGGCAGAAAGTATTCTGGATGGTCTTCTCCCACTGTCCCCCCAACTGGGGGGACTATGGGTTACTGTTATCAAGAAATACCTAAATATAAACTACAACTACACTTCTACCAAAAAACCCTCAAATCTATACAAACACACAATAAAAATCAAGCAATCTTACCAGGGCTTGAAAACTCAGGGTGAGTTCCTGGGCTGAGAGCCAAGAGGAGGAGGAGGGAAAGCATACAATGGGAGGGGGTGATGGCTCCAAGGATGGCTGGCTGCCAGGGCCTTCTGTGACTAAAATCCCTCCCATCTCCTGGCCAGGCTATGGAGACCCCTCCTGCTGCTGGGGGCTCACCTTTGTACTGGGGAGTGAATTTGCGCATCTCAGCTGGGAGGGTCTCGTAGAACTGATGTTCCCTTGGGACGAGGGGCTTGCACAGGGTTGTCTCATTGAAGCGGAGCACACACGAGTGTCCCCCAACCTGGTGGACAAAGGGCTCCAGCAGGATGCCCTTGGCACGGGGCTCCATGTCCATGGCCCTGAAGGCCGGGCTCATCCTCTGGGCGCAGGTGGCAGGGAGAAGGGGGAGGTGGCAGGGTCCAGCAGCCAACACGTCCTCTCTCTGTTGTCTGTGCCTGCGTCCGACTGGTCTTGGCTTCTTGGCTTGTGCAAGCCAAGATTCTCTGCTGGAAACAAACACAATGATGACATGGGGATTGGAAGCTGCCTGCCAACAGCCTCATAGCAGCTTGCCTGGCTTCACAAATAACCTAAGTTCACTCTGGCCCCATCTCCTCCCACAGAAGAACACACACTCAGCTCACTGGGCGGGGCCAGATGCAGACAGGCAGGAAATAGGTTCCAGGAATCTGTTGGAGTTCCCAGTAAGATCACTGTACACATAATGAAATATAGTTCAAACCCTATAAGTAGTGCTAGTAGAGACTGTGTAGTCTGTAATTTGGACAAAACTGAGAACTAGCTTTATATGCCCTGAAATGGTTAATAGGGTGCATAGGCATCCCCCCAAAGCCTCAGTGTTAGAAAGCCATTATTTCAGGCAAAACACAATACTGCCATGAGGTGAAATCACAATTTCAAATCTAATACTCAGATTAAATCTTAACCATTTTCTAATAAAACTGTCAGGCTGAAAGGTGAATGACATCCAAATCTCTCCAGTAATTGTATTTTTATAAAATGCACTTAAATACAGAATCTGCTTGGCACATAATCCAGTTAAGATTTGCTTGTCCAGGGCGGCACCTGTGGCTCAGTGGGTAGGGCCGGCCCCATATACCGTGGGTGGCGGGTTTGAACCCAGCCTCAGCCAAACTGCAACAAAAATATAGCTGGGTGTTGTGGTGGCGCCTGTAGTTCCAGCTACTCGGGAGGCTGAGGCAAGAAAATCGCCTAAACCCAACAACTGGAGGTTACTGTGAGCTGTGATGCCACAACACTCTACCGATGGCGATTAAGTGAGACTCTGTGTCTAAAAAAAAATAATAATTAAAAAAAAGAAAAAGAATGCAAAATTAGGGAGACAAATTTGTATAAAGACAAGTATTTACTTAGAATTAAAGAAAACACAAATTATAAATTTTAAAATGCTGAAAATATGTATCACAAACATTAAACATTCATAAAAACTCACTCAGCGCCCAAAGCACAGTGGTTACGGTGCTGGCCATATGCACCAAGGTTGGTAGGTTCGAACCTGGCCTGGGCCAACAATGACAACTGCAACAAAAAATAGTCAGGCATTGTGACGGGCACCTGTAGTCCCAGTTACTTGGAAGGCTGAGGCAAGAGAATTGCTTTAGCCCAAGAGTTTGAGGCTGCTGTGAGTTGTGATGACATGGCACTCTACTGAGGGCGACATAGCGAGACTCTGTCTCAAAAAAAAAAAAAAATCAGAAAAATTACATAATGCTTTCATTAGTCAATTACCTTCTACATATACCTCTAAAATTTCTTATGAATTTTAATATGATCAATAATTTTGAATAAACATTAAAATACAAAATTATCAGAAATCAAGGCATATATGGTAGTAATTAAAAGGAATTTGAAACATCCGTACATTGCATTAAGCTACACTGATTTATTTTATAAATATATATGGCAATTTTATTGTTAAATTGATTCTTTAGGTTATTGTACTTTATTGATGTTTACTTTTTCATCCTGTTTTGTCTAAACATGCTGGTCCTCTTTAGGATGTAATGTGACGCAAAGTGTTGGGATATATAAAATATGTGACTCTATTTCTTTCACAGTAGTGCCAAAGAAGACGAAATATATGGGAGTTTACCTAACACAGGAATTAAAAGATCTCTATAAAGAGAACTATGAAACTTTAAGAAAAGAAATAGCTGAAAATGTTAACAAATAGAAAAATTTACCATGCTCATGGCTGGGAAGAATCAACATTGTTAAAATGTCTGTACTACCCAAAGCAATATAATAATTTTAATGCAATTCCTATCAAAGCTCCATTGTCATATTTTAAAGATCTTGAAAAAATAATACTTCCTTTTATATGGAATTAGAAAAAACCTCGAATAGCCAAGACATTACTCAGAAATAAAAACAAAGCAGGAGGAATCACACTACCAGACCTGAGACTCTACTATAAATCGATAGTGATCAAAACAGCATGGTATTGGCACAAAAACAGACAGGTAGATGTTTGGAACAGAATAGAGAACCAAGAGATGAATCCAGCTAC
>CAUYRH010161073.1:0-13326 GCA_963574655.1 Perodicticus potto
AAATATCTGCTGATGAGAGAATAGATTCCTTTTGCTAGAAGGTAACATAGCACAAGAATACAGGGAAAAGGGAAAGGGAGGGGAGGGGAGGGGGGAGGATGGGTGGAGGGAGGGCAATTAGTGGGATCACACCTACCGTGCATCTTAGCAGGGTACTGGTGAAACTTATTAAATATAGAATATCAATGTCTTCATATAGTGATTAAGGAAATGCCATGAAAGCTATCTCTAACAGTAGGATCAAAATATTTCTGATTGTATATGAAGTAAGCACATTGTGCCCCATGATTGCACCAATGTACACAATTATGATTTAATAAAATTATTTTAAAAAAGTGAGAATTACTGCTGAAACTCTTACTTACAAACATGATGACAAAAGCAAACATCTGGTTCGGCACCTGTAGCTCAAGCAGCTAGGGTGCCAGCCACATACACCAGAGCTGGCGGGTTCAAATCCAGCCCGGGGCCTGACAAACAACAATGACAACTGTAACAAAAAAATAGCCGCACGTTGTGGCAGGCGCCTGTAGTCCCAGCTACTTGGGAGGCTGAGGCAAGACAATTGCTTAAGCCTAAGAGTTTGAGGTTGCTGTGAGCTGTGATGCCACAGCACTCTACCAAGGGTGACAGCCTGAGGCTCTGCCTCAAAAAAAAAAAAAAGCAAACATCCAATAAATAACAAAAATGAAAAATTCAACATGTTCACAATCACAAATCCAAAAAGTTAGGAAGGTTATAGATCATTTTTTAGAACGTTTAGCACCTAATGAATTTAATGAATGAAAATTGAGAAGTTGTTTAGTTTTATATCTTAAACTATAATCTTCCCCCCAAATTAGAAAACAAATGTATATTTCTCCTATTTATAGACATCAACAGTAATGAAATAGTTATTTATGATTATCAAATACTGCCCCAAAACATGCAAGTGAACCACATAAGGTATGTTCTCTGTTGCTTCTGAGCTTTGGTACATATTTGGACAAGCCAGATAGGAAACTCAGTGTGAGCAAAAATCACCTATCAAATAGGTGATAGATATTTCCAAAAAGATCAGAAGCACGGGGAATGTTTTCAGGAAAACTCTAATCCAACAAGTCAAGTTGGACGTGTTTATAGCTATAAATGAATAGTTTAAGTAACGGATGGGAAGCACCAGGACAGGTTAGAGGTTGGGTTTTATGTGTGCTGGAGATCAGAGAAAGCCCACAGGGAGAGGGAAGGGAAAAATAGCCTTGAGTGAGTAATTAGGTGAGCAAAAAAACGGGAGAGGCCTATGGAGATTGCGAGGGAGGGCGCTGAGAGGAAGTAACAGGGAGTGCTGAAGAATAGTGAACAGTACACTTTGGCTGCAATAGAGGATTTGTAGAGAGAAAGGAAATTGAGAAGTTGAACATTAAAGACAAAGCATGGAATGTTAAACTACAGGTTAAATATTCCTGTACTTTATGTTTAAAAAAACGCAAAATCGAGGAGAGTTGAAAATGTTTTCAAGAGAGAATCTGCCAGCAGAAGAGTATAAAATGTGCTGAAATGGGGGAAAGACCAGGGTAAAAGAGGCCCGTTGTGGAGAAGCAGATTTGAAAGGTAGGTTGTGATTTAGTTTTCAAATAGTCTCCTTGTGAAAACATGTGTTCATGTTTTATATTGAAGGTAGTAGAAAAGATAAAGGAAATGTATGGTGTCAGCCATCATCTCTGAACGTAAAGAATATTGTAAATTCAGTGTCACTGATTTGAAGCTGAATGGCAAATTTCAAACCGGTATTTTTCCAAACACAAAATGAGTATTAAAGAAAGTTTATGTAATTCTGAATGAATCCATGCATTGTATAATTACCTTATTCTAATGAAGATCATGGGAAAACGAAAAAGCGCTCAATAATTTAAAGAATAAAAACAATTATTTTTAAATAATAATTATTTAATATATTATCTGAAATATAATTTCTAATATATTATTAAATAATAACTTTATTTCCATTTTATTTTAATTAATTTATTTAGCTCTTTATTAATTTTGAGTGAGAAAAGCTTCGAGAGGGATTAGGGGATGCACATTTGTGAAGTTAGAAATTTGAAAAGGTTGAGAAGGGAGATTAATAACATCCACCTTTGTTAAATCTGCAGCTAGACCATTTTTGTTTTCACGTATCTTCCAAAACTAAAAAATAATTGCTAGACAAGCTCCACTTTCTGCATTTTATTTAATTATTCTTAAATATTCAAACATCCTAAACTGAATGATATATAGTCACTTACTATATGAGAAACAAAACTATATCAAGGGACATTTTTGTCATATTTGCAACACATACAGAAGTGGTTAAATGATTAGCATAGGTCCAATAAATATTAATTTATATTAATAATTATGGATAACTAACGGAAAATCTTTTGAACACTCTGTAATTATTGGGAACATGTAAGTACACCACCTAATCTGAAATCAACTAACACCATCCAAAGGCCGCATGCCTCGTGTTCATACAGTATTACACTTTACAAAACCAGCTGGCCTTACTTCATAATCAATTACATGTAAAAGCATCTAGCTAAATATTGCACTCACTGCTGGCCAAAATATTACTTTACAAAATCTTCATCTTCCTGAAGCTCCATGTTATTGAATTTGTGTGTTTCATGTCTCCTATACTCATCTTAACTTCTTTATTTTTCAATAATATTAATTTTTTTAAAAATATCATTTATTTAACCTAAAATATTTTTTCTGCCTAATCAGTTAGTGGTGGATATTATGCCACGTGATCAATAAAATAATATTATGAGGGTAAAATATATATACACAGACGGTGCCAGAAAATGTTCGCAAATTTTGGGAGCTGTTATTAATGATGACTTTTCTTTCTTTTTCTTTTTTTTCAGACAGAGTTTTCCTCTGTCTCACTGGGTAGAGTGTCAGGGTGTCATAGCTCACAGTAACCTCAAACTCTGAGGTTCAAGCAATCCCCATGCCTCAGCTTTCCTAGTAGCTGGGACTAAACACACCTGCCCCAACACCTGTCTAGTTTTTCTAGTTTTAGTAGAGATGGGGGTTTGCTTTTGCTCAGGCTTCTCTCAAACTCCTGAGCTCAAGCAGTCCTCCGGCCCTGGCCTCCCAGAGTGCTGGCATTACAGGCGTGAGGCACACCACCCCCAACACTAAGTATTACTTTTGAAAGTTGAGCTAAAAGTACCATCACTGGTCAAGGGTACCTAGAAATGCTACACACATCCATTTCACCTGAAATCCACTTTGGGGGAATGATCAATTTCACTTCCAAAAAGATCTATTAAATTATATATACACTTTTTGGCATCCCTGGTATGTGAGGGAGGAAACAGAGGAAGTTCCCTCAGTCCAACATCTGGCTTTACAATTTAAACATACAATATTCAATCAACAACCAAAAAACTCATTTGACAATAAGCAAATGTATACAATGGAATTTTCATCCTATTAATGCATAATTTATTTGTTTACCCTCTCATTTCATGTTTTGACAGGATGCTATTATTAAAACTTTCATATAGTTATAACTTGTCATGTCTTTTTAAAAATCCTCTTAACAAAATTTTGTTGTGTATGGTTAATGGCATTGGATTATTCTTAACAAATGCATAATTTCTTCACAGTACTTAGTGGCATACCTGAATTTTGAATGAATGGAGATCCTCTTCTTCGATAAATTACCTCTGTTTCCTGATTCTTTCTTTATAGTTACATTTCTTTCACTATGAGAATATGCCCCAGTTATAAATATTATAACCTATGAAATTACCAGAATAATTTTCTACTTTCATCTAAAGCTTAAGATAGATAGAATGATAATTTTGTCATTATTTCTTACTTTTGTCTAAGGCTTAAGTTAGATAGAATGATAATATTACCAGTATGGTAGGAACAATGTCTTCTGCAATAAAAGTAGAACTCAAAATATTCACTATATTTTGATTATATTGTGATTAGTAAGAAGAAACTAGATATTTTCTTCTTACTTTATTGATATTGTTTTCTTCTTACCTTTTAAAAATAACTTTATATTCTCATGATTTAGTGAAGATTAAGAGGCTTAGAGAGACCATCTTAGCATCAGAGGAGACGAGTCTTAGTTTCAAATTCTATCTTAGTTTAGTAAGTAATATGAAACTCCTTGAGGGAGTAAATATTTATTTGCTCTATGGTCTTAACAGCAAACAGTGCATGGGTTGAATGGCGGGACTGGCTTGGACTCCACCCTATCAGGGATGTGGAAATCACACCAGTGTATGGGGCTTCCCTTTCTTTCATACCGTCAGCAGCTGTCCTCAAAGTGAGAGGCCTTTCCAATATGCCCGAGTAAAAACTTTTGCAAGACGGCAGATGGTAAATCTCATCTACTGTGCTGACAGTTTGCAGGTAAATGAAAGTCTTATTTGGCCAATCTTTTCCCTGCTGAAAAGCAGACAAGGAGTAAAAATATGTGGGCTGAGGTGAAACTATGGGTCACAAAAGAATGGGGACGGTTCCTATTTAGAAAGAGGACAAGACCTTGTCTGTCAGTGTTGACAAGGCTGAAGCTCAAGAAAGCTTCACTCATTAAATTCAAGAAGTCAAACAGAAAACCAAAGTCACTAAAACAAAACCAATATCTTTTTTTAGTAAAGTAAAATTTAAAATCATAACAGGGTCAGCTAGATAGGAGAATTTAAAAATGCAAATCAATAGAAGGAAAAAATATTTAAAATTGAAAGTAGATTTTTCATACATATTTTTCTTATTTTCCACAAGTAAACCTAGGGGGTTCACTGATTTTCAGCTTTTAAGTGTTGAAATGTGCATTATAATTATTTTAAAAGTCACAGTCTTACTTTTATGATTTTATAGTAATCGGGTATATTTCAAGCCCATGTACGTGATACAACTACATTCTTGTTTTTACTTTTTTTTTAGATTTTTGAATAGTTTTATAGTACCCAAAGCCATTTATTTCTTCCTTCTCACACACCTTAATAATTTTAAATGTGTATCATCTGTTCTATTATTTCCATAATCTCATTTTCTTTTCAAACATGCAATTCCCTAATGGCAGCAAATTCCCAATAAAAATATTTAGAATTCTACATGCAGTAGACTTATAGAAGCCATGAGCACTTGTTCTCAGCTCCTGACAATGCCTTTCAGGCGTTGATATTTATTTTCTGCTCCTCAATCATGAAGTGAAATAAAGTATTGATATCAACCTATATTTAGAGTGTTTTAATGGTTTCTGAATGTTCTGAATTTTACATTAAAACTAGGTATGTATTTCCCAATTATATTCCATACATTTACCTATAAAGTGCCTGTGTGGGCCTCTTGTGCTTCTCTTATCTTTTAAATCTTTTAGGCAGGAAAAAGATTAATGAAGCCAACATTTCTCTCTCACAGAGGAGTGAAATGGACTGTTGTAAAATCTTCGTGGGAGCCGCTCTGATTTATGAGAAGAAGGAAAATCCACTCTGTTAAAGGCATAAGCCTTCAGAGTGTTCCGTCCAAAACCATTTAACCTCTGGGTTATTCCTGCCATGCAGACCTGGGAGGAACACCAAGGCAGGGCCAACACGCAGACATTATTCTGAGATAATTGAAAGGGGCACTTACTGGCCTCTTTTCCCCTGCCCTTGTTTTGAATAGAAAAAGACAGCTGCTGTCAACATGGCGCAAGGTGAGAGAGTGAGCCAGGAGGCCCTCTTGACCAAAAATAACTATCAAAGTCCTGCTTTGTCTTCACAAATTCCAACCTCATTAGCCCTTTTAGTGCCCTTTAGGGAACTTAAGAGGTTATTTAAGTTTAAAAGGATAATGAGTTTTCTATCAAATTAACCAAGATGCGTTTATCCACTTATCTATTAACCACCATTGGCAAATGAACATTGGAGAAATAAGATAAATAACAGTAGAGGTAATAGAATAAGATAAGCAGTTTCCAAGAGAATTGAAGTTTGTCAGATGAAGCGAATGTTCTAATTTCTAATCAGGAGAAAGTGGAGGTGTGAGGCTAAGGTTAGAAAGCGGTTTCTCTTAGGAAAGGAGTGCTGCGATTGTAGAGAGAGTTGGGTGTTCATTTACCTAGTGACACCCTAGGTAGTTTGGGGTTTTGCACCCCCTTTGGAAAGAGGTGGATGAGTACTACCACAGCCTCTGCTTTTCCTGGTGGAAGAGGAAGTTGTATATGTGTGTAAAGTAGGGAAAGAAAAAAATGTCGTCAATCATTTCTGCCCCGCCACCCCACCCCATGCCCACATTAATATCACCTGTATTTGGCAATGGGCAGCGTATTCCCCACTGAGAGTGGGCGTCACTGAAGGGGCAGATACCAGATGATGAGAGAGCAGGTGGGGAAGGAGGGGAGGTGCCAGAACAGCCACGAACACCCACAAAACACAGAAGGATCTCACTGGTTTGAGCCCATAGCATCTCAGGACAAATTCCCTTCAGGAAAACTGGCATCCTGCTCTTCATTCTGCTTGCAGTGATTGTTTACTTAGTGTGAAATCACGTAATCACTCGTAATCACTAAACAACGTGTTCACTTTAGTGAGAACTAACAAAAATGGTGCAGTCAACCAAGGGAATTATTTGGGGGGAAAAATAATAGTGGTTTCCTCAAATGAAATTTTCTATTTGCTGAGCAGAACTTTAATCATGTACTTTTAGTCAATAGTTGGCACTCTTTCATCAGATTTTTAAACACAACTTAAAGATAGCAGAGTCTTATAGTAGTGGCATTTGGGGAAAGCTTAGATTTACACATGTAGACTTTAGGTTGGATTCCGACCTAAGGCAGTTTCTGGTAGAAAACGTGAGACTTTGTAGTTCAACTTGATTTAAAGGAGATTTGATCTTGGATGGAATTTGTTACTAGGAGTTTGGTTTAAGCTTGCCTTTCTGACTGAGGCACCTGATAGAAATGTGGCCATCCATGCAAAGTGTTTTCTCTCTTTCATTTTTATTATGCTACTCTTAATTTCAAGTACATTTGTTCATCTAGGCATTGCCTAGGAGTCGGAGGGATAAAATTACACAGAAAGGCCTCTGACCTTGAATAACCTCACATTCTAGAAGGGAAGGGGAACATGTAACTTTAAGCTAATCTGAAAAAATGATAGACTTGCTAAGAAAACAAAAAGGTGAATCTGGTCTAAGAAGAATAATAAAAAAGGCAAGTGAAGTCTATTTTCTTGACTTATATGAGAGAAGCTTTTTAAACATAGTCAAAATACAGACGAAGACTTAAAAGTGTTGTTATGTATTTAACCGTAGGCCTATGACCAAATTAGAAAGAAGAATTCTTTGGTAAAATGAAGACTATAATTGTGTGACAAATAACTGCAACAGGTATCTTTGCAGCACAGTTGCAGGGAGGGACATGACAGCAGACCGACCCACCATGGAATTCATAGCACCATAAAGGTTTGGTGAAAACTGACTCTACACGGCTTCCAAACCAAGTCTTGTTGGATGGGTAGGGGTTAAGCTGGGAAATGAGTGAGGCCACCGCACCATACTCAGGGGCCCAGGCCTGACAGGGGAAGGAGTGGGGTGTGTGTTGAGTGCTGCACTCACTTTAGGAATTTGCAAGTGTAATGCAAAGGACAGAACGTCTAGAACCAGGCCAGAAGCGCAGCAGGGGCGGAGGGATCGTGAACTGGCTTGGACACCAATACCCAGAGCTTCAACGCCATGGAGCTGTGTCCAAGGGTGATTATGCCAAATAAAGTGCGCTTTGAAATGGGATATAATACGAAAAAGCCCTCAGAGGAAAGAGAGTTCCTTAGGTTTGATTTTAGAAACAAACACTGTTAAAAGCTTCTGTCAAGGGAAGGCTTTACCTAAAAGGATGTTCACATTTTCCGGAGTGTCTTCCCTCTGATAGTTATTTCTACAGTGTTAGTGCTTTTTTAATAATTTGAATCACACATTGTCTAAGATGTAAGTGTAAACTCAAAGGTGTTTCTGAAACAAGCTGATTAATGAACCCTGGCATGGTGAGTCCTTCAAGGAAAATATATCTAAAGATTCCATACTGGTTCCATAGACAGTAAAAGTATTATTTGTATGTATAATAGAAAAGATGTCATCATGGTAATAATGGTCAAATAGCAGTTTAATTAATATTAACAATTTGCATCAATATTCATGTAATCATCGTTAGCATAAGTAATGCTAATCATTGAATTTATTGAATTTATGGGACAGGCGCTGTGTTACATGGACCCTCCTCATGGGATGCTCACTTCATGCTTCTTGTAACTCAGTGACCTGGGGTAACTTCATTTATGTCCACTTTGCAAACAAGGTTTTAAAGCTCAGAGAAGTAACCCATCTGTAACTAGTCAACCAGAAAGGACTGAGCCTGCTGGGATGACGCCTCAACCTGCCCTTTCATCATGATGCTGCTCCCATTAACCAAGATGAAAATGCAGAAGGAAGAGCCACCGTGGACAGGCTGTGACTTCTGTGCGGCACGGATTACAGAGCTTCCAGTGCTGTGCAACTCCCACGTGGCAGAGAGGGTTGACTATAAGAGACTGCAGTCCACGGGGACAGTTCCACTTTGGACTTTTTGTTCAGCAACTCTCAAGCGCTGGCTCTTGTCTGAAGCCCTGGCGCTGTCCACCTGTGCCTGTGCTGGTGCTGCACCCTCTGAAGTCCCCACTCTCTATAGCCCTCTCCTCCCCAGCCACATCATTTTACTCCATCGAGGTCACACCGACCTCATTTCTTCATAAATCCCTCCATACTCACTCAGAGCTGAGTGATGCTCCGTTCTACAGAGTCATTATAAGAACTGTCCGTCCACCTGGTAGTCCAGGCATTTGCTCGTGTCTGTCTGCTTCCTACGTATACCACAATTTGTTAATCCATTCGTGGGTTGATGGGCACTTGGGTTGTTTCTATATCTTGACGATTGTAGGGTTAATTTAAAAAAACATTTTTTTAAAGAAAGGTCACAGACTAGAATGATAAAGCCTCGTGTTTTAGAGACAATTTGGGACAGAGGCTAGACTAAAATCTCTATTGTTTGAGTTTAAATTACTGAAAGATATACTTCAATTCAATGTAAGAAAGATATTCAGATATTAAGGTGAATATATTCACTAGGATGAATTAATTCACATATATATACACATGTTCATCACAGTGAGCTATTTGAGACATTTTTAAAGGAGCAGCCTAGTGACTAATTGTCACAGATTTTAAGAAAAGGATTATTTCCATGGGGACACGATAGCTAGATTTTATTGTCCCAAATGTGCTCTTCTATCTCAAAAATATCCTGTAATTCTGTGTCGGTTTTAATGAGTACAGGTGAGAACAGGTCTTCCAAGACATACATGTCCAAGAATATCCTTAGCAAACAATTGCACACATGTATGGCCTTCTGTGCCCCGCTAATAAACCCTGGAGTTTGGCAGGATACAAGACCGTGGTCAGTTGTATGTTGGCCTGTCTCCGTGGGGTGGGGTGGGGGGTTGTCAAATGCAGGGCGGAAGTTGGAAGAGAAAGGACATGTTTATCTTTAATGCAAAATGTTCATCCCAGAAGACCAGGGATAATTATAGCACACCATAGAGAGGGTTCTAATATGCACATCCAGCCTTTTCTCCATGAGGGACATGTTGGCACTCTTAGCTGGTTTCTCTTCCGATAGAGTCAAGATTTACTTTCTTCTATGTTTTGCTGATCTTCTGCCTTCGAGCCTCTGGACAGGCTGATGTTTGATTCTTTGGGTGGCCCTATTCCTGACTTCTACTTCTGTCCTTGCTCCACAGTATAAATTTGATCCCAGCTGAGGGTGCTTACCTGTGCATAAGCTGTGCTAACTGCTGGCTTCTCTTTGTATTCATTACTGAGACGCTGCTCTAATCCTTATGCACTGAATCTGTAGATTTGTATTTATACATACTTAGCTGGCACTCTTGGCTGCAGATGTCTGGAGATTTAAATTCTGCTCCCTCTGCAGACTGGGTGCAAATACATTGGGGGAGGGCTGGCTTCTTATTTACAGTACAATCTAAAGACGGGTTCCCTCATTACACAGAAACGTGACCAGCACAAAATTTCCTATATCACAGCTTCAATGCACTGTCTGCAGCAGCTCTGGGTTTTTCAATTCAAATTAATCACTACACTCACACTCTGCCGTGTGCCACAGTGGCAGGCAATTTATAGGACTGAACCGCCCTGCAGTACAGCAGTTAGAAAATCCCAAACTTAGCATTCCTTCCGAGCCGTCCACCGCACTTCCACGGGTTGTCTCTGAATTGCACTATTTTTAAGCCTCATTCTAGTACTTGGACTGATATGATTTAATTTTCTTGCTTTAATAATAAATGTTCTTTCTGGCCTGTGATATAAATAGCCAGCTTGTTTTGGCTTTGTCTGTTCCCTGCCAGTTTTATCTTCCCTTTTGTCTTACTTGTCTTTTTCTCTCCCTGGTTCTAATCATAAGTCTCTCCTCTCACTTTCTTCAGCTTGGATATTCTCTTAGGGCTCTCATTTCACTCCCTTTTCTCATTCCCTCTTTTTCCCCCCTTTTTTATGTTTTGTTTTTAATCTTCCCCTTTTAGGAGCGATGCTTGCTGCCATTTCATTGCAAGTCTTACTTTTAGGGATCCTCAGAACTGGTTTTATCAACTCCATTTTATGTAAGAAAAGAGTAAGATTCTCCATGGATATTTTAATATGGCAATTAATCTGAGATTAGGCCATGCAAGTTAGCGTCTTATTTTGGATGTGTTTTATCAAAAACTGCTTGAACCAAGATTTGGTTAAATTTCAGGGCTCCAGGCCAGGAGGAAAGGCAAAGCAGTGGAAGGACCCCCACCCCCACCACCACCACCTCCAGTTCCCTTCAGGAGATCACGTCTGCTGTGAGTCATATGCAAAACTTTAGGAGGATTTTACGCACTGCTCATAAATTGGTGCTACATGTCCTTTGGCTTTTGGAAGCAGGTTGATTCATTCTCAGTATCTGCAGGCAGATGAAAGCACCCCTGGAGACAGCTGCGCAGGTGCAAGTCCGCTCCCTACTTGAAAGTGCCTCCCACGCGGCCACCTCCCTGTCCCAGAGTGAGGCCAACGCTCTGTGTCAGTGATGCCATGGTTGAACTCTTAACATGGCCAGGCTCCAAAAAAGGTTAGATTACACCTTTACATGTGAAAAAATATCTCTGAAAGTATTAGAGGCGTTTAGGTTTTCTAGAATGTTTACAGAGTCAGCAAGTTATAAAACACTTAGTCTGACAACTGGCCTTAAATTTGGCCAAAAAGGAAAGAAAAAGACAGGTTGCTGTCTAAAAGACAGTTCTTCGGACAGCAGGACTAAAATCTTCTTACTGCTTCTATATTGCTGACTATAATAAATGTTGTATTTTTCTGCAGCCTCCCAAAAGGTTGTATGACAAAGAAGAAATTAGGTGACAGGAAGAAGAAAAAACACTGCATATATAGCCACCGTCATGCAGCCCATCACACGGCTGCTCTCTCTCAGCAGAGCGGAGGGATCACACGGCCCGTCACACGAATGCTCTTTCTATGCAGAGTGGTGGGATCACATGGCCCGCCACATAGCTGTTCTCTCTCAGCAGAGTGGATGGACCAAGGCACATTCCCAAGACAGTGGAGCTGGATGAGGCAAACTAAGTTATATTTTAGGCCCATTTTTCCCTGAATTACTGGCGTTTATTTCATCAACAGAGCATAGCAGTGACTCATAAGGAAGTCATTCTCGCCTGGGGGACTGTGTGCTCCTACACAGGTAAGTCCACAAGATGGCTATTGTGTTTATTAATTATTCAAAGTACTGGGGGACTGTGGATAAAGTAGGGCTCCCATCAGCCACTGACATTGATGCCGGAATTTCAGGCTCTTGGTCTCGGCAATTCGAAGAAGGAATCGATGGACCACAAGAGTAGTGGTAAGTCAGGATTTATTTACAAGAAAGGAAAATTAGAAGTATAAGAAAAACCAGACCTCTAGGCAAAGAGGACCCAGGAAGGGAACAAGCTCTCCTGTTCCCTCTCTGAGGTCCAGCCGAGGTCTGCTTGGAGAGGAATAAGCTCTCCTGTTCTCTCTCCAACGTCCTGCCAAAGTCTGGGGTTTATATAGTCCCAGGGAGTTGTTTTGCCAGAACGTCTTAGGGCGTGGGTCTTCGTCAGTTACAGCCAGCTGTTCAATGAAGACCCGGGCCCTGGAAACTGACATGGCATTGACCAGTCAGATGTGCAGGAAGAGAAGACAGCAAGGCGCCATCCATGAAATGGACTAGCCAAAAGAGCATGGCTAGAAGACAGCAAGGTGCCAGTGTCTTCCGCACAGGTGTCCGGCCCTTCCGCAAGCTGGTTCCTCCATCCGCCATAGCATCAGCACCACCAGGGCCAAGGCAGCCGTTGTAGGGCTGCCTTGTCCTGCATCAAAATGAAATCCCCAGACTTGAGCACTTCTCTGGAATTCAGGGTCTGGTATCAGTCTAGACCTCCTTGGACCTATGATTGAAAACTCTTTAAGAATATCTTAGCCTCTCTGAAGTGCAAGGTTGATTCATTCATTCAGCTTGATCTGATGCAAACTAACTTGAGGTAATTGAATAGACTAACAATAAATAAAACTAAGCAAATTACAAATCACATAAATCTAATTCTCATGTAACTTTGTAGGCAGACCTCCCCCCAAATTTTATAAAGAGCACTTTAGTCTGACTTCAAGAGCAAACCTATTGATGCGGAATTTCAGGTTCTTGGTCTCGGTGATTCAAAGAAGGAATCTACGGACCACAGGTGTAGTGGCAAGTCAGGATTAATTTACAACAACTACAAGAAAAACCAAACCTCTAGGCAGAGAGGACCCAGGAAGGTAACAAGCTCTTGTGCTCCCTCTCCGAGGTCCAGCCAGGTCTGTGTCTGAGCTCTCTGCTCAGGTCCCGGGAGTTGTTTTGCCAAAACTTCTTAGGGCATGGGTCTTGTCAATTATAGCCAGCTATCCAATGAAGACTCAGGCCCTGGAAACTGACATGACATCGGCCAGTCAGAAGTCCCGGAGGAGGAGAAAGCAAGGCACTATCCATGAAATGTACTAGCCAGAAGAGCTTGGGAAGGAGACAGCAAGGCCCAGTGTCTCCCCAGCAGGTGTCCGGCCCTTCCAGCAAGCTGGTTCCTTCATCCACCACAGCATCAGCACTGCCAGGGCCAAGGCAGCAGGTCGTAGGGCCGCCTTGTCCTGCATCACTGTAATATGAAGAATTATTATTTTCACTTTATGAATACTGGGATATTCCAGTTATTAATAGTTTTTGTGAAA
>CAUYRH010161074.1:0-15166 GCA_963574655.1 Perodicticus potto
GTAGCCCAAACCTGTTTGCTTTTTCTGTGAAGGCAAAAGCCAATTTAACCCATTAGTAGCTCACTTGAATGAGACATACATGTGGGGATTTTTAACCCCACATTCCCCTTGCATGTGCGTGTGTGTTTGTGCACGTGAGCAAATGGGGTATGGTTTTGGATTTTATTTGTTGTCATTAGTTTGGTTTAAGGAATTATTTGCAATTGCCTTTTTCAAATCTCAATAACTTAGATCAACTGTCCTGACTAAGGGACTATTCAATACTTTGAATATTTCTGCTTTTCAGGTCAATTAAAAAAAAAAGACAGAAAACTAAGGTTTCACAAATATTATGTTTCCTGATGGGTGCATTTTTTTTTCAGTAAATAATGGGGTAAATTGTCCTAGTCCCTGTGGCAAGAACTAGCCCTGGGAACACTAACGAGATAAATGAGGGGACCTTAGCCCCTAGCACTATTCTGTTGCAATCTCAAAAAATACTGGGAAGTGTACTCTTTCTGCTTTGGCTAGAAGAGGTCATAGAGCCCCGCATCTGTCTCACAGAGACACTTCCACTAAGAACATGCCAAATATGACAAGTTTCTGCTCCAATACCACTGAAGAACGGAAGGCCACCACCTCTAATTACCTTGTTAACTCTGGTTACTAGAACATTCTTTATAATTTTTGACCCAAAATCTATTGGGGAAAAGAAAAAGGCAAAAAGGGCTATTGTTCTGCTGCCGTTATGATGATAATGACCCATATTCAGACAGCCTGTTAAATAAGCCAGAGTCTGCCCAGGGTGCCATCTATGCATTTTCTCATGAGGTCTTTACAACTTTTAACAACAGGTACTTTTATTGCCTCATTTTACCAGTGAGGAGCCTCATATCCCCAATTCATAGATAGATGAAATTTCTAATAGTCTAAGATTCCTAAATTTCCAGTTGATAAAATTCCAGTTCTCAAAAATAAAGAAAGAAAAACTACAGTGGATTTTAAAACTCTACATTCTTCTTTAAAGTTCTTTGTGCAGCTACTTGGGAAGCTGAAGAGAATCGCCTAAGGCAAGGAGTTGGAGTTTGCTATGAGCTGTGTGATGCAACAGCACTCTACCGAGGATGATAAAGTAAGACTCTGTCTCTACAAAAAAAAAAAAAAAAGTAAAGTTCTTTCGGGAACTCTGGAGCCATTCTAAATGAGAAATTCTAAAACAAGCCTCCTGGCCAGTGATCCCAAACCCTATCACCTCACCCTGCCTTCAGAGCCTTCAGAGGGAGGGTGACAATGTGAAGCTCTTCCCGTTGTCCCACTGGTCAGAAAAAAATGCTCCAAGCACATAGGAACTCTCCCTCCCTTCTGACCATTCTTTCACTTCCGAGTGAAGTAGAATTTGAGTTCTGTCCTTGAGAGGAGTATTTGTATCACTAATGGAGATGAAGACAAAGGCAGGTTTATTAACACACCAGGAGAATACAGGAGAAAATAGGATCAGGGTCTAAATTGCTTATGCAAGTTCTAACCGTGTACTAACAAGATAGAATGATATAATGAAAGATGCAAAGCTTTTGTAGGGGGGAACTGTGATTCCAAAAAAAGCAAGAATGAGTGTCAGGGCCACACAGCAAAAATGATTGAAGTATGTATTGTATGCAATAATCAACTCAAAGTGAGTGGATATCGTGATGTAATGATGTGATGTAACTCCTACTTCCTCCCCTTCCCCCTAGAAAGGAAAAAAAAAGTAAATGATGCTTTGATCCTGGCTTAAATTTCTAAATCCATGGCTACTTCTATTCCCAGCAGCTCAGAGCACTGGTACAATTTCACTGCTGGGGACCCTGTATAGCCACAGGTGTTCAGGAGTGGATGGCAGGACATCAGGCTATCTGAAGACCAGGGGAGTTAAAGAAGCCAGGGATGGTTTACTGGGAAGAAGAGGCTCGGGGGAGACAGCACTGCCCACCTGGAACAGGAATTGAATTCCCCTCAGAGAGAACAAAATGGTAGGGCCAGGGTCATGGGTGGAAGTTCAGCACCCAAAGGAGGGTTTCTGCATCAGCAGTTTAAAGAGGAGCCGCCACCATTGGCAGGCAAGCCCAAGAAGGGCAGCCCTTGGGCAGGGATGCCAGAGAAGGGATTCAGGGTCGCACTTGCTGACTCGGTTGACATTTGAGAATTTTCAAAGCCTTTGCATTCTATGACATAGATACAGCACATACCAGCATAGACAGCCAAGCATTCCTAGTTTTTAAAGTCTGAGGAAACAACAATCTTAATGTCTCTCACTCCAGTTCTCACAAGACATGAAATTTGATTCCTTCAAGACTTGGGAGATTGCCTTAGCAATAAAGGAGGCAAGTACCGAAAGGGGAGCAAGTAGACACCAATAGGAACTTAAGCTACATTTCAGAACTTGCATAGAGGAAGCCCCAGGGTTGGCACGGGGGAAATGAGGCTGGAAGGAAGCAGCCTGCAACCTGGGCATCGCTAGCTGGTTTAGCTGCTCTGTGTGTGTGTATGTGTACACGCATGTGCAGTTATCAGAAACATGTGCTGACTTGGTCAAACAGGTGTTATTATTGATGTGGTGTAAATAGAACAATCAAAGTCCGCAAGGGCGTAAAGAAAATTCAACCCTCCTCTCGGCAGACCTCTAGCCCCTCGCTGGGTCTCCTGCCTGAGACGTATGAACTCGTGTAGACAACCTAATCACACACTTGTTTACACAAACGGTAGCAGGGGCAGACTCCACACACTTCTCTTTACTTTCTGTATGACATGCTCACATTTTAATAAACAAAAGACTAAGAACCCTAAAAAGTAATGTTCACAGTTGTCTTTTCCAAATCGGACCCACCTTAGACAATCGACCGCTAAGATTTCGTCAATTTTCCTTCTCTGGTGCTTGAGTTAACAAACCAACATGTTGTCAACATTAATAACAGATAGAGAAAGGCTCTCTAAAAGAAAGGGTCAATTCTTTGGGAGTAGGGCACTGCCCTGGGAAGATAAGTGCCGTAGTAAACTGTGTGTGTCTTCGGGGAGGTAAAGGGAGGAAAAGGTATTTAAAGGAAAACGAGGAGGATTACATAATTGTTTTGAGATGATTATTCTAGGCTACAAAGATCAGTAACAAGGGTGATGCAGTGTGAGGTTGGGCAGGCAGTTGCTGGGCAGTTGTCCTTGTAGGAATTTTTTTTTTTTTTTTTTTGTAAGGTTGTGATGGCCCTTGCACAAGGGTGTGGTTTTTGCTGAGTCTTTTGGGCTAGGTTCTTTTTTTATTTCTTTCAAATCAGGCTATAAGCCAGAGAACCCTCTCTTCGTAGCCTTCATGTCTCTAGTTGTCAGGGGTTTTTTTGTTGTTATTCATTTGTTTGGTTTTGGTTTGTCTTTGTTTTATTTTTTACACAAAGGACTCCATTTTAATATTGACAACATCACAACACAAACTCATTAAATAATGATGCTGTTGTTCTTTCATTAAAGACGTCTTAAAATTAGTATTCCCTGTACTCGGTTTCCTCTCGAATTTAGTACAGCAATTATCTTTATCCTGCATAAAATAAGAAAGATAATTGTGTTGATTGTAAGCAATTCTTAAGAGTGTAATACCATTTATCAACAATAGTAGTTACAAGAGGAATCACCAGTCCATTAATAAATTATTCTAAAGGGAAGTTGCTCCTCTATGTAAAGTTAATTAATTCTTTTAGGAAAATATTTAGAAAATGTTACATCTCCCCTGGTCATGTCTAACTCCAAAAGAGTGTTTGATTCACGGAGAATCAATTCCATGATGCCATCAGTCAAGGGTTCTAAAAGTGAAACATTGATTAAAACTTTTCTCTTATTTCTTTATTTTTTAAAACTGTTCTTTCTGCTTTTGTAGGTAAATACTCAGAGTTCCACTTGCTTGACTACTGGTAGAAAGTAGCAAATGAAGCATTAACAGAGTTGCCCTGTCTGATTCTAAAGCTAAACCTCTTTGACAGTCCCCTGTTAAATGAACCGCTTTCCTGCTGTGGGGAAATGAAGTCATCATGCTGATTAATGCTTTAAAATGACAGAGGGAGCTTTATGGGTTGAGATCCATCTCCCTCTCCCCGCCCAACACACACAAAAAAGACGTGTTGGAGTCCTAACCCCCAGAACCTCAGAATGTGACCTTATTTGAAGACAGCCTGTTTATAGAGGTAATCAAGTCAAAATGAGGTCATTAGGTGGGCCCTGACCCAGTGTGACTGATGCCCTTATAAAAAGAAGAAATTTGGACAAGAGATGTATAGAGGGACGATGACGTGAAGAGACACAGAGAGGAGATGGCCGTCCACAAGCCAAGAAGGGAAAGGGCTTGGAGCAGATCCTTCCCTTGCAGCCCTCAAAGAAACCAGCTCTGCCACCACTTTGATTTCTGGCTTTACCCTCCATATGTGTGAGACAATAAATTGCTATTCTTTAAGCCAACCAGTTTGTGGTATTTCATTACTGAGCCATGTGGTTATATTAATGTAACATTGGTTTGGCAAGATCATGGAGTGAAAGCAATCCTCAGGAGCTCAGCTAGCCTACCTGCTTGCCTCTGAGCTTCCTTCCTGAATGAGTGCTTTTGTGCAATGTGAGAAATCTATCTAGAAGTGCTTCATAGGTGGTCAAGAACAAAGAGTCTTCCATTGAGACTCAAGAACGAAGAGTCTTCCATTGAGCTTCTGGAGTCAGAGCTCAGCTCTGCCCTTTGCACTGGCTTCACTATTGGTAAATTACTTTATGTCCCTAAACCTTAGTTTCCTCATCTATAGACAGTCTTATGATTCAGTCCAGTGAATTCATGTCAAAGCACAGCATGGTGCTTAATAAATCTTAGCTACTATTATTGTTCGTTTTGTTGGCACTTTTTCAAAGTAGCTCAGGGTAGGCTCCTGGTTAACACACTAGATGGGGTTGGCTCTTATGTGTTATTTGAATGGATTGGTGGGAGACAAAGACAAGAACAACAGTGTGACTTTTATTCTTCTCTATTTTATAAGTTAAGTGTGACAGGAAGGGATTGGGTCCATTATGGAACATTCAGAAGGATGAAAGGGAGAAGAGCCAAGTCTTTTGGGGGTAGGGGGGAAACAACCACACAAAACATCCATCTCTTACCTACCATTTGCTCAGCATCTGCTCTGTAGAGAGTTCAACCTGAGGTGTGTACAGAGGAACAGCCCAAGGCGAAGGATTGGCCTGGCAGGGCCTTCGCTTACCAGAGGGAAGTTAGTGTCTGGAGAGGCAGAGCTGCAAGGCCCTGCACATCTCTACCCCACCTCCTAGTGTCTAAGATTACCACCAGGTCATTTCAAAGAAAAGGGAACAGTGGCTGTGAAAGGTGGAGAGATTTCAATATTATGTCAGATTCAGAACAGAGCAAGACTTGGGTAAGAAGAAATGAGCTTCTTCTGTTGTAAGAAGGTAGGAGAGTTCTGTTATGTAGCAAGAAGACAGACCCCAGAGAGTGACCAGAATAGAGAACTAAGTGTGCAATATCCCCATCCCTGAAGAGTTGCAGAAATAGAATATTGATGATGATGATAATGATTATTACCAAATGTTGAAAAACTCTTAAGTAGCAGTGCTAAATTGTGTGTTAATTGGTTAATTGTTAATTAAACTGTGTTCCTCATTTTGCATGCGTGGTCACCTCATTAAATTTTCCCACAGTGACCTTGCAAGATGGTTGTGAAGAAGAACAGTGCTCAGATAGGACACACACACCCAGCATTTCAGAGTTAGGTAGTAGCAGTCAGGACCACTGGCCTTTACTTCAGATCACCTCCTAGCGCAGCGGTTCTCAACCTGTGGGTCACGACCCCTTTGTAACAGTGAAAATACATTGCAGCATTAGGATGATTGAGAACCACTGTCTTAGAGTAGCCAGGCTGCTAAGGGCCCTCCCTGCTCTGTGATTATGTATTTTCAAAACACCCAAGTTATAGCGGTGAGTTTTACCTTTTATCAATGAAGCCTATTCACTTGGTCATATGGAATTTTGAACTATGAAAACCATCATTTTCAAAAATAACTACCACAGTTATCTTGGTGAAAGAACAAATTCTTATACAAATTCTTTGGTAAATTTGGGTCCGGTGTTGATTGCTTTTGTTTGACTCTAACTTGCAGAAATCTTGCTTTCCCCCTGGGTGATGACAGCACCATTTCCCCTTGTACTTTCCTAGCACAGTGTAATGAAATGCAGTGGAAACCGCAGGAAATACTGTGGGCAGGTTTTGAACTTCACCGTCACCCTCTACTTGAACACTGTGACAAGGGTACAGTGGAATAAGAAAGGGAGTGGTGACATAATGGAGAGGTCAGGGGCCTTCTTTAGGTGACAAAAAAACCTAGGCATGACAAGAAAAAAAACAGTGGAGGAAGACTGGGGGGCCTGACTTGTGGCTCTTGGTTGCAGACGTCTCTACTTAAACCCATACTAAGAGAAAACAGAGCTCTCCTCCCAGGTCACCCCTCAGCTCCCAGAAGCTCTCCTCCCTGCTGGAGAGGAGACACAAGAAGATGCCTTCCCTTGTGATAACTGGCATATTTTCTAGATTTAACATCTTATTTGGCTCCAAAATAGGTGGCAAGTGTATCCTGAGCACCTTCTGGTTTTCAGAGCCAAGGAGAGATGGGGTAAGACGTCTACATCTCATCCCTAGATGGTTAAGGCACCAGTCGCTCTTCCATTCAGCAGGAAGTGAAGCAAAACCACCTGTACTTCTGTAAATTTCCAAGGAAGCTTGCAAAAGGCACATGACGAACCCCAAATAAGTCAATATACAAAGAAAAGTGTGAAAAATACCAGCAAAAAGATGTTTTGGTTATTGGATGCATTTCGTACGTACCATGTGCGTTATCTGATGTAATCTTCTCAACAACCATAAGTGGCAGGTGCCATGCATGGGAAAGCCTCATTTTACAGATGGAAAGCATACAGATTTGAGAGAGTCAAGTGTCATGGCCAAGGAAACACACACACACTCATGAGAGCGACTAACTTGAGACTCAGTTCCAGCTCATCAGACACTGCGGTGTCTCCATCACTCCTGTCCCTTCTCCCACAAATGGCAAGTTTTCAAAATGACCTATTCATGTGTTCAAATCTACTCTTCTTTCTTGTAAGTAGTTAAGACTATGTAAAAACAGATAGTTTGTAAAATATTTTGCATTTTTTAAAAGGCCCCTGCTTACTATTAGTACCTAGGCTACTGATAATCCCTCTTTTCTCCTTTCATAGTAAAAATAGAAGGCAGAAGAGTATTTTCTAATTAATCCAAACTCTTCAATGATAGGAAAATGATCCCAAACAAATTGAAAGTAAAAGAAAATTTGAAGCTAAAAAGATTTGAGGTTTATTAAGAAAAAGGTTTCATATTACGTTTGAGTAGTCACTAGGAGAATTGATTCATGACCTCTGTCAGCAAGATGTGTTTGTGGTCCTGCCTGGAGGTTCTGGGCCAGTGTCTCCGGGACAGGCTGGGAGCGGGTTTCTTTGCTCAGCCTGACCAGCAGCTCAGACAACACTGTATTGCTCACAATTGTCAAAGAGCAAATGGCCACATCTAAGGCAGAAATGGTTGCATAAGTTACTTAAGGATAAAGTCCGAAAAACATTCACTTTTAAAAATCAATTACACTGAAAAAAACACGCACAAGAAAGCTCTCTATACTATACTCTTTTTTTCCACTGAAAAAACCTTTTATTCCGCAGCTCAACGTGTGGAATTACATGCTGTTATTATGGCTTTTACTCACTTCTCCCAGACTTCCTTTAACCTTTACACTGACAACAAATATTTAGTAGGCGTTTTAGCCGCTATTGAAACAGCTCTTATTGGACATACCACAGATGAATCTTTGTTTAATCAATTTCTTCATTTACAGAAACTTAGCCATGTACACCCAGGACAATGTTTTGTAGGGCACCTCTGAGGTCATTTGTCTTTTCCAGGTCTATTAGCTCAAGGCAACGCTTTAGCTGATAAACATGCTCACCTTTTTCCAATAACTTCTCAGTCCTCTGCTGAATTATCTCATGCTATTCATCATCAAAATGCCACTTCCCTCCATCCTCAATTTCATCTTACACGTGAAGCAGCTCACCCAGTAGTAAAAAATTGCCCTTTTAGCCCACAACAGCTCCCTATTCCTCACTTCGGCATAAATCCCCACAGCCTATTACCTGGTGGGCAAATGGATGTTACTCATTTCCCAACATTTGGAAAACTCTCTTTTATTCATGTTACAGTTGACACTTACTCTGGGTTCAGTTTTGCTTCCGCACACCCGGATAAAGCTGCTAAACATGTTATTGCTCATTGTTTAACCACTTTTAATATTCTAGGAATTCCACGATTAATCAAAACAGACAATGGTCCTGCTTACACTAGCTATCCTATACTTTTATAGGCAGAAATAACATATTCATGAACATAGCTCATAGAAACGATTTCAAATTTGGGATGAGAGACAGGGAAGAGGCAAAAGGATCTAGAATTTACAAGAGGAAGAGTCAGGCACTTCACAAATGTTGTCCTCGCTCTCAGGAATTCTCCTAATAACCCAAAATACATTTAACTCCTGCCACTATTTTAAGGGGCTACCATCAGGTGGTGACATAATGGAGAGGTCAGGGGCCTTCTTTAGGTGATAAAAAATTTCATGCTGAGTTAGGCGTAGTACTGTAGCCTCTTTACTGGTAACTTTGAAATTCATGTTGGGCGCCTGGTGCAGGCCTGTAACCCCAGCACTTTGGGAGGTGGAGGCTGGAGGATCGCCTGAGGCCATGAGTTCGAGACCAGCCTAGGCTACAGAGCAAGGCCCTGTATCTTAAGAAAACAAAAAACACTTTGAAATCCAACCCCTTTCTGCTACATGGACCTCATTTCCTCACAAAAATAGGTAGATAAGGAAGTCCTGGACACAGTGTGCCCTTCCTCCAACAGGTTGTAGCCTGGAGGCAGGATACTGCAGCTTCCAGCAGACTGAACAACCTGCCTCCTGAAGCGAGCTACGTCTTATTTCCATCCCTCCCCCCAAAACACTGGCCAAGAGAGTTAAGTGGGAATCAAATGTGAATCCCCTTCTACCGCCCAGCCCCCGTGCTCAATGTTTTTTGCTCGGATTAAAGCATGCAGGCCCCTGTGCTCCCACTTGGACCCTAGGGGGCGCCAGATGCTCACAAAATCCCTGGGTGCCCCAGCGAGTGTCGGGCATCCCTGCTTGGTCTTAGCGCGAAGCAACACCGTTCATCCCCTCTACCCCTGAGTATTGCTTACATAGAACAAAATCGACCGTGTTTTGGTACAAATCTAGTTTCATCACTGGGATTCCCAGTAGAAAAACTATCTTGGACAACCTGAATCCAACATGCTCCTTTTTTGGCACTATGAGAACAGGTCCTCACTGGTGGAAAAACACCATCCTCCCAGCCCAGCTATCGTCAACCCCTAAGATAACGCAGAGTAACACACAACACAATCAATCAGAGGTAAATGTAATAAACAGCCAAGTGATTAAAAATAATGATACTCCAAAGTGCGTAAGAAAAACAGCCCCCATCTCCTAAATGCGGTACTGTCTCCTGCACCCAGAGGGAGCCTCCCCGCGTGAAGCTGACCACTTGGAAAAGCTGAAGTTTGATTCCCGGGAAGCCCAGAGAGTGGCAGTGTGTTCTCATTTGGAGAAGCCCCCTGCAAAGCCCCCAGGTGCCCCCTCTGTGCTGAAGCCTTTCAAACCTGGGCTCTTGGCAACAGCCTTTGAAATGACTGGGTGCTGGCAACCCAAGTTGGGTATTAATATGCAAATAAGAATATTCAAGTCTCCCGATTCATGCTTTTGGATCTTTTAAAAAATTCAGCCACTAACCGTGACAAACAGAAAATAAAGGAGAAAGAAAAAGTGGTCCGACCTTTGCGTGGTTTCTCCCACTGACCTCCTTGTGCTGGAGCCAAAGCACTTTTCAGACCAGAGAGAGAAAGGGCTGGGGTCTGGACTAGGAGCCTAGACAGCCTGTTGCTGAGGACGTTTTCACTACCCAGCTCTAACAAAAGCTTTGGGAGGGATAATAGGCCCTACTCAGCTGCGTCAATCAACCTCACTTGCTCTATTTTCATTGCTACTAAGATGTACACAAGGGCTAAAGTTTGCTACAAAGCCCCCATCGAGGTATTCAGGAAGTGGTGGGAGGCTTGCTGGGCTGATGACTGTGAACTTGCCCTTGTGCACGTCATCTCCTTGCAGGCTCCATCCTGCCTTCCTTGCTTCTTCCTTTGTTTGCTGGCACCCCAGAGATGGGGCTGCAAAGAGGCACCACAGAAGCAAGCCTGTCTCTGTAATAAGATGTGACAATGAATTTGGAGAATTCACTGGCTAAACATAATTATGAAAAAAGAATTTTGCATCATTATCCGTCTCTTTTCTGAGACACGAACGTGAGTAGTGAGGCTGTCTTGTTCCTACCACTCTGAGGACAAGAGCAAGGACAGAGCAGGTGTTAACTGATCAGCCAGGACGGCAAAGCACCCTGCCAGTGAGGAGGGACAAACTTAAGTAATCACTAACTCAACTGTCAAACCAAACCAACCTACTGCGAACACTGAATGGTGAAGAAATAGACAAGTGAAACTTAAGTCCTTAGAGGATGAATTACAACGGTTTTCAAAATTCTGGGCACTGTAGGAAGAGGAACCATTCTAAGCAATAGGAGACTAATTCCAGGTTTGCCAAAGATCAGTGATGTGGTTTCTACAAAACAACTTGCCTGTTTTTGTATTTTTTTAATGGGAAATTGAATTAGATCAGTGGTTTTAACTCTTTCATAAAGGAAGACCCCTTTTATTAATTCTATACTTTGAAAAATATCATCTATCAAGACAATTATACTTATTAACAGTTACCTTTTTTTTTACTTTTAACTAATTCAAGTCAGAATTGTCTGTTCTGTTACTGAAAAACTGTGTTCTTTCCTTTATTTCAGCCTTGAAGAAATAACGCCCAATTGGTAAGGCATTCAGGCTTTTAATTCTTTTGCTAAAGAATGGAGAAAGGGGAGCTTATACTCTAAAACACCTTCTCTGTGCCTCTCTCCCTTCCTCCACCATCTCCACCACTGTGGTGTGTGTGATTTGACTCTGTTTCTCCCCATGTCTTCTCACAAGACTTTCAGAACCAAGCAAGTGGTTTCTGGCCAAGAAACAAAAACAAAATCATCCCATTCCTTAGTGGATTCTAATGAAAACTGATAATAAAATCAGGTAAACCAAAAATGAGACATTGGAGAACCAAGCTGGGTCTGTAAAGAGTGACACATGAGATGATACATGTATCTATGTGTGTCAAGGTCGCTATCATCTTACCATATCAAGCTGAAAAATGTTATCGGTTGGACAGTCAGCCAGATTTCATTGGGAAAATGATTTTTCTCTTTGTTGATATGCTCTGCACTAATAAGCCAGTTCAGTAATAAACATGTGAGACATTTTGTTTTAAAAATAAAAATAACCTTCTCCCTGAGCAAAGGCAGATGTGAGGGTTTTAAAGAGTTAGATACGAACAGAGGAGGTGTGCGAGCATGCGCAGGGTGGAGTTTTGGTGGCACAGACGCTGTTCATGTACACGCTTCTTCAGGTGTTGCCTGAAAAGTTAAAAGTAACTGGAGGTCCCTGCTCTGGCCTGCACCGACTGTACACAGGTCTGGCCCTGTGGCGTTTGGCAAGAGGTTATGTGGTTCTTTGTAGCATTTGGGCCTTCTGGTATCCTTGAGCATCTGTGTTTCTAGATAATAAGATGAAAGAAATATTTTTAAAAGTAAGAAAGAAAAGAAAAGAAAAAACTGCAGAAGTTTTCCCAACAGTTGTTCTCATTGAGGCAATTCAAAATGAATAGGGGATATTCTGGTGCCACCTGCTGACACCCATCTGACTCCAGACAAGGCAACCCTGGAGGCCACGTAGCTTAACCGTACCATTATGGACAGACTTCCAGGAGGAGAACTTCTCTGATCCCAAATGATGGGAAGAAGTCAACTTACTGCGCCAAGTTCTCCTCAGTTACGGTGCAGGGTGAAGATGGAGAAAAGACATTCTTCATGCCTTCTCACTTATATATGTATCTTTATATGTGGACACGTGGATGTATATGAAAGACCCTTAGATCTATCCCTTTATGAAGCTAAATATTAGTTTTGTAAGACTTCAAGAATGTTTTAGAAGACCATGGATACAGCTGTAAAGATAAGAGGAAAGTAAGATAAGAGAAAGCTGAACTGTGTGCCATTACCATGGAGGCTTCAGCCAGTCCTGTAGGATGTTCTGGAACTGGGAATGATCCTTCTGAGTTGTTCAAAATTAAAGTGAAGAGCAATCTCCACATCAGCCAGGCATCGGCCGCTGACTGCTCCCATAACCTTGGGTGGAGTGAGGCGGCATTCTGGCTGGGGCAAGGCCATCTGGGAGTAAGCCAGGAGTCCTCAGCAGCTGGAGGAAGGGAACATAGGCCCCAAACAGGAGCATCATGCTAAGTCTCCAACTTTCATCTGCTGCTGCTACTGTATTCTAGAATACTTGATTTGCCAGAATAGAATAGAACAGAGCAATTTGCCTGGCCACAACTTGCATTTAGCACGGTAGAAATTGACCTCCAAATAAAAATCACCTGGCCCTTAAACAGCGCGATTTTACGACAGAGCACCCACCTGAGACGAGGCACTAGAGGAAGGTTTCCTCTCCCTCCCTTTCCTCGTCCCCTGCCTCCCTCTTCCCTGCTTTTTACCCTTTCTCTTTTTCTTTTCCTCTTCTCGGTTAGTTTTATTTATTCTTGAGCTAAGCTCTAAAAGGTGGCCTTTGAGGGGTGTAAGGTTGTTCCCTTCACCCTTGCCCTGGAAAAGAAGGCTGAGGGGTCAGGGAGGAATGGGTGATGAGTGGGGAATAGGAGTCATAGACGGTAGGACAGATAGGGGGAGTCCTCTTTTTGAGTCAGAATCCCTCTGCTGACCAGAACTGCACATGTGATCGCTGTTCTAAACAGAAGGAGATGGCCACCAGTCTTCTGAGAATACAGAACTTAAAACTGAGCCAGGGGGTATCCAATATTCTTTCCTGCAGAAAGCGAGGCATCCTCATCTTGCAGATGGAAATGGCATCTTTCTGAGTTCAGTTGTTGGCAGAGGAAGTGCATCCTGGGTTGTTTGTACTTGTCTCCATGGTCAGCCTGTGAAACTAAGATATTCAGTTCTAGAGAGGTCGGGGTGGTTGAGGTCATGCTGGCCTTGCCTTAATGAGCCTGCTTTTCAGACCCCATGGGATCTCGGCACCCCTTCAGATGTCTCAACATGCTTCTTTAACTCATTAACTAGTGAGTCTTGCATGTCTCACACTGGATTGCAAAGAATTCATGTTTTATAATGTTTTTACATAAAATATACCAATTGCTCAGATTCCAGGTAATAGCCATTGGAGAAATCTATTATTCTAAATGTTTTATTTCAAGATGGAGTTATCTACAAAATGACTCACCCCTTTGACATGCATACTTCCTTGAGGCTCCAACAAGGCTTGAGAAAACCACTAATTAGATCCATGGCAACTGTGTTCGTAAAGACAATCCCCAAGCCACCCAGAACCTGTGGTTCCAGGCTTCCGGCCTCTTCCCACCCTCCCCTCAGCTTGCAGGAAATTTGAGGTCTCTTTAGATTCATAAGTTGGTCATGTGCGGTACCCCATGTCTGTGATCCTAGCACTCCAGGAGGCTGAGGTGGGTGTATTCTGAAGGCACCTCTACCCAGGGCAAGAAGACAAAAAGACAAACAAGTTGAGGAAATCAAGAACTCGAAAGCACGTTTTTGACCCCTTCTGTGCAGGGGACTGAGAGTTGGGAGCTCTGACTCCCAGGGGGTAGGCCCCATCGTGAAGTCATGAGCTCGACTTGGCTAAGAGCCTAACATGGGGGGGGGGGGTCAGGACATACCCAGCTATGTCCTTGGGGTGTGTTGTTTAATTTCAAGTTATTTTACCAGTGAGATGGGGATATGGCTGAGCAGCCCCTGGGGTTATTGTGAGAGCTAGCTGGGATAGTGTGTTAGACTGTGAGCTTCATGAGGTCAGGGACGTTTGTTTCATTCCTGCTGTATCTCTAGCACCCACACCATTGTTCTCAGCACTCAGGCCTCTGCTGAGTGAATGGTGCACGTGATCTGCTCAGCACAGGGCCGGGGCCAGCGCTCACAGCAGTGTGGCTGCTGCATGCCTGCCAGAGATGCTCCCTGTGCTCTGCTTCCAGCTCCACGGGACATCCACCCAAGGACCTTGTGTGGGGCCCTGGTGCAGATCTGTGCAGGGGTCTGTGGTGACAGGTTGAGACTTAGTGTGGGAGCCTGGTGCTCTAGCCGTGAGTGGAACCTGCTGAGCAGAGCCATTCCCAGGTGGGGTGCCCAGCTAAGGGATTCCACACAGGAGGGGTCCTGGGATGCTTGACGAGAGGCCACTGGGTGCTGCCAAAGGGGTGCATGGGGGAGTTGGCGGGAAGCCAGAGATACAGCGTACTTCTATTGTTTCAGAACTTTCCCAGGACCGGCTCTGCACCCAGGAGAGGAGGACCTTTTCATTTTCTTTTTTCTTTTTCTCTTCCCTCCTGATCACGTGACCTTCTATTAACAAATTGCAGAACCAAACAAGCCTAGCACAGTTAGTTTACAGCTGGGCCACTTTTCTGGAAAGAGATCTGAACCACCAGTTGACACATCATTCCTAGGGGAAGTTCATTCTCAATTCCAAAACAGATGATTAATGAGTTAGGTCTCAGAAGGCAACTCATTCTGTGCCCTGTCCTGGAATCCAGACAAATCTTGTCTGTACTTATTTGGGTGTTTAAGGGTGGGAGAAGTTAGAGAGCTCTGTTTGCATAATAAAGACTTCATAGGCCCGCCCAAAGGCAAGTGGTGTTCCCGAGATAGTTGGTTTTTCCCCAAAGGTGGGATTCTTTCCCATTTAGGTGTCATGCAGCCAGGATCAGACCAAAAGTGAATGTGTGAAGCAAGTCAGGCTTTATTCCACTGGCCAAGAAAAGGAGGTGTGGGAGCATAGCTCACAAATCGCCTTCTCAGGTGTGAGAGGCCAGGGGCTAAAATACAGGATTTCTTTTCATAAAGGGC
>CAUYRH010161075.1:0-37604 GCA_963574655.1 Perodicticus potto
ATGTGCTGACTTTATATACAATCTGAAATATTTTCATTGAACTATTTAACATAGCCTTCAAGGTCATGAAGGCTTTACACCTTTTGCAGTTTCCCAAGGAACATACTTCACATGCGTGTATCACGTGAACCTCAACATATCCCTGTAAAGAAACAAAGAAACAGATTTCATTATTTCCACATAAATATTGAAGAAACTAAAGTTCATATTCAATAAACATTTCTTGAAATATTATGGCAAACCTGGGACTACGTGCTGTCTTACTAATTTTACTCCAATTTAAAAGCCTAATTTAACAGATGAAAAAAACGAACATGACTTTTCTGGTATCACACAGTTTGCTGGACACAGGACTGACAGACACGGAGCACAGTGTCTAATTTTACTAATTTTACTCCAATTTAAAAGCCTAATTTAACAGATGAAAAAAATGAACATGACTTTTCTGGTATCACACAGCTTGCTGGACACAGGACTGACAGACACCGAGCACAGTGGGTAGAAACCTTTGCTAGATGAATCTGAGGGCTGCCTAGAGGCGATGAGACTTAATCTGAGCTCTGAAAGAGGCAAACCATGTTGAAGAGTGCATGTTCTTAAGATGCAGAAAGCCAAAGTTCTCATTTTCCCTTCCCTGATGATAATCAGGGTGAAACACAACCTCTGTCTTATTTATATGCCTGGGTTTATTGGAAAGGTGAAATGTCAAAATGATTATAAAAGTGCCAGGTATATAGATGGTCCCACTTTCATTGTCCCAATTTCATTCCCTATGCCTAGAATGCTCATCCTCAGATATATCCAGATGGCAAATTCTGGCTTATCTACCTAATGGTCAGATCAAGGGTCATTATTTTAAGAGGTCATCTTTTCCTCTCCCTCTCTCCTCCGGGTGAGATTTCCTCTCTTTATCATTTGTCCCCACATACTTTTTACTTAAACTTTACTTGAGATAAGGACTGTATTGTTTACCAAAATGAGAAAAAATAGAGAATATGCCTTCTTCATATCTTCATGCTTATGAATTAGCACAGGAATAGTCACATAATCAACACTAAGTGCTTAATTAATTATATGGGGAGCCTTTTATCAATTCCGAGGGTCTCTTCTCCCTATATGAAAGATGGCTAGATCATTAATTCCACATGCAGTTAACTGGGATACTGAGTAGGGCACTATGGAAAATGTAATGGATATAGTTGTAAATAAGACAGACTGTAATAATCTAATACGGACTGTAACCAATAAATAGGAACATGTAGGGGGTGGGAAGGAGAGAAAGAGAAAGGGAGATGAAGAGAGCCAACTTAACGCAGTTTACTGATATCTCTATCCATTCATTCATCAAAATCCATAAGCTTGCACTATGTAACATGGACTGCGCCAGATTCTGAAATTTAATCTTGAATTAGACCTAGCCCCCACCCTTAAAATACATATAATCTAGCCAAATGCACACTCATCATCTGTAAACATAATCCTTGGATTGTAGGTAAAAGTATAGAATTAAGAACTGCAGCAATCAGTCTTGTTCAATAAGGGTGCAGCCTGATTTGCAAGATTTCCCCCCAGCTCCCTGTTTCCTCCTAGGAAAGGAGGACCATGGTTCAACAGTGAACAGATTTTGTCAAGCTCTTAATCATCATCTTTACCAAAAAGTCAGCAACAGCACTGTAGGGACAGAAGGATGGAGGGTGCCTCTGATATTATTTACTTATTCTCCCTTCCAGAGTATGTCTCTGACCTCAATTTCGTTTCTTATTTTTATTGACTCATTTCACACTAATGCAGTAAATTTTCAAGGTCTTTTAGAAGCAAATTGGCTTCTTTTGTACTTGTTTAATGGACATTTTCCATTGCAATCATAGGTGGACACAGTCTTATCATTGAGAAGGTAAGTCTAAAGTGCATGTTTTGGCTGCAATGACCTAGACTGTACCTCAACCTTCAGGAACCAGGCTTTATTGGCTGGAATTTCAAGCAGGACATAGGATTGAATCCACATTTTCATCCTATTTTGAAATAGAATAAAGGACAGTGTGACTATGCCTCTAAATTTACTTATACTTAGGTTACTCCATGGGGGCACCCTAAGGTGAGCAGGACTGCAGGAGGAGTTGTGTAGGA
Source organism: Perodicticus potto (assembly GCA_963574655.1). NCBI lineage: Eukaryota > Metazoa > Chordata > Mammalia > Primates > Lorisidae > Perodicticus > Perodicticus potto. The sequence continues at coordinate 2,128 of CAUYRH010161075.1, forward strand.
AAGACAGATGGATTTAATGTAGAAAGAGAGAGAAAAGTATCAGAGGAGGAGAAAGAAGCCCCTGGGGATTGAGAGTATGATGCAACCACTAACGTTAATAGGATGGATCCATCAGTCATGGCTGAGCAAGTTATGCTGCAGCAACAAACAGTCCCAGAATTTCAGTGGCTTAAATCAACAATTCTTTACTTCTAATCAAAGTGGTGGATCTTCTATGGGTCAGAAGGATTCTATTTGTTATCTCAGTTACTCAGGAGCCCAGGGAAAGAGCAGGCAGTCTTACAGCCACTGATGGACACCAAGCCAAAGGGAAACCAAGTTCATAGGACTCTCACTGAACCCAATAGTAATGAATATAATTTCTGTCATACCTTATTGAGGAGAACTATTTGTGTGTCCCCACTCCTCAACAAAGAGGACAGAGCATGTGCTGAAGAGTCGGAGAGGACTAATGTCTTTCACAGGGACTTGGGAACAGAAGGAGATCCCTAAGAAGTGCTTCAGTTAGTATTTCATCCCGAGAGGCTGACAAGTCCCTAAATAGTTTTTGATTAAGATGCCGGTCCTAGGAGGAAGGTAAACACTTTTCCTCACACTTGAAGAAGAAACCCACGACAAAGCCTGGGAAGAAAAAATACAGTCAGATAATAAAACGTTTAATAAACCAATATCTTGCTTTTTCTTCCTATTTCCACTCCTCTGTCTAAGTTTGAATCCTGGCTCTAATTTTTACCAATTCTGTCACGTGGAGCAGGTGACTTGTCTGGTGTTTGCCATAAAATGCTTAGTTTATAAAAATGAAGATAATAGGGTGGCGCCTGTGGCTCAGTGAAGAGGGCGCTGGCCCCATATACTGAGGGTGGTGGGTTCAAACCCAGCCCCAGCCAAGATGCAACAAAAAAGCTGGGTTTTGTGGCAGGCACCTGTAGTCCCAGCTACTTGAGAGGCTGAGGCAAGAGAATCGCCTTATCCCAAGAGCTGGAGGTTGCTGTGAGCTGTAACGCCATGGCACTCTACCAAAGGTGACAAATTGAGACTCAGCCTTTAAAAAAAAAAAATGAGGATAATAATATTACTCAATCCTCAGGACTTTTGTGCCTATTAAATGATATGACATAGAAAAGGTGCTTTGGGTAGTAGCTCTCAATCTATACTAATAAGTATTCCATGAGTGTTAACCATTTTTCTTTTTCTTAACAACCCAATAAGATAGGTTCTACCTCATTAATAGTAGGTTATCTCATTAATAAAAAGGTTCTACCTGATTTAATGGGATAGAATGTGAAGCCTGGGGAGATTGAGTATAAGAAAGATCAGATACATGATCAACAGTGAACCCAGGGTTTACATTCAGGTACTTGTATTCCAAGGGTTTACATTTATATTTCACATGAAAATTATCATCCCAATTGATCCCCCCAATAGCTCTACAGATTAGGATCAATAATACTCTTCCTGTCACTAACCTTCCTGCTACTATTACTGCCATAATTGCAACTTTCAGGTATCATATGTAGAGTATTTACTTTCCATAAATCATATCAAACCCTCACAAACAATTCCCTAAAGTTATTGTGGTTAATCCTTTTCATACTACAAACTGTGGCTCAGAGAAATTAAGTAGTGTATTAGTTTACAAGGGTTATCATACAAAGTACCATAGGCTGGATGCGTTAAACAACAGAAATTTATTTTCCTCACAATTTTACAGGATAAAAGTCTGAGATAAGGTGTTGGTGTGGCTGGTTTCACTCTAAGTCCCCTCTCTTAGTTTACAGATGGTCACCTTCTCCATACGTCTTCATGCAGCCTTCTTTCTGCAAGTGTCTGCACCCTAACCTCCTCGTCTTGTAAGCATATCAGGTTTACCAGATTAGAGCCTACCCAGATGACCTCACTGTAACCTAATTACTGCCTTAAAATCATATCTCCAAATATAGTTGCATTCTGATGAACCAGGTGTAAGGATTTGAACTTTGTGAAGAATGAGGGCATAATTCAATCCGTAGTCTGCACCCATATGGAGCCAGAATTTAAATATTAAATATTGTGATTCTAAGCCCATATTATCCTTCTACTTTCAGTCCATTAATGAAGCCCTGTACATATTGTTTTGTACATATTGTCCTTATAAGAAATATTGATTCATTGTACAGTTGAGCAGATCAATTGTCCTCATTTGGTCACTGTTGTTTTCCTTGGGATGGGCTCAGATCTTCTGACTCTTAACTAAGGAGAAACTTTTTCACCTACGTTGCTCCTTTGGATGGTTGCTCCACATCCATCATATCACCAATAGTACCAAAAATTGGGCGGCACCTGTGGCTCAAGGAGTAGGGCGCCAGCCACATTTACCAGAGGTGGTGGGTTCTAACCCGGCCCCAGCCAAGAACTGCAAAAAAAAAAAAAAAAAAAATAGTACCAACAATGTGCAAACATGAAGATGGGAACTTACCTTGTAGAAACCTAAAGCAAAATGTCAGTGTTCTGGAAGTCACAACCCAGAAGAAAAGGTGAATGATGAGCAGTACAATATAAATATCAGTTGATGTGCAATGAGAAGCACTATCAGTAAATAGTATAAAATTCAGAGGAAATTATGACAACTATAGATTACTTATTCAGAGAACACTTCTTGGCAGGATTTGAGGTGTCATTTTGGGATTAGAAAGCCAAAAACTACACAAACAGTTTTCAGGGCATGTTTTGGGCAAAATTTCTGGCTACATTATTGCTTAGATATTACTGAGTCATCACTGTCTGTAAGGTAAAGTCTAAGAGTCTTACTTTGTATTTTGCATTTGAATTACCATCTATGTCAGCTTTATTACCCACCATTCCCCCATTGTGCAACCCTGAGCTACAGTCAGTCATTTCTCATCTCTGATGCTTCACCTGTGGACAGAAACCATGACAAAGAGGAAAGAGCAGGGCTTTCAGAGTCAGGTAGGTCTGAACCCTGGCTGTGCCACTTACTAATGAGTGGGATGTTCAACACATTATTTAACCTCTGGGTTTCTTTGCCCATAAAATAAGAATAATAACAACCACCTGTCAAAGGATATGTGAAGATTTAATGAAACGAAGTTTTTAAAGCGTTCAACTTATTGCCTGCTCTATTATATAGACTCAGGAAGTGGCAGTTATTATAATAATGATGCTTTATTTTTTACACCAACAACTCACTTCTACTGCTTCTTAGCCTGAAAAATTCCCACAGCACTTTTCATATTTATAATGTAGCATTATATTACTGCATCATCCTACTTATAGGTGGAAGCAATGTAATGCAGTGGTTAGGAACTCATTAGGATCTTAGTCCTGAAATCAGCCTGCTTCTCATTTATTAAAACTATCACTTACTAACTGTGTGAGGCTAGGCAAGTCATTTGGCCTCTCTGTTTCTCAATCTTCTTATATATAAGAATATATAAAATGAAATTGGGATGATGTCTTTCTCATAAAGACACTTTTGAGAATCAAATGAAGTTTACATAATAGTGTCTAGGAGAGACTTTATAATAAACAAGTAATAGTTGTTGTAATTTTCATTTTGTAGAAAAGAACAGTTAATAGCTTAACCAAAGTCAAATGCCTAATGGTACAAGAACTTTTAGCATTGGAATTTTGAATTTTATGAATTTATTATGTATATCCCCCATGGAAGATAGAGTTTTCAAATCCTTTCTCCCATTATATGTGATCATTTTATTTTCTTGATTGTTTCCTTTTCTGTTCAGAGAAGTTTGATTTAGTCTCAATTATTTATTGCTGTCTTTTTTGTGTGTGTTTTAGTGTCATGTCCGTAAAATCATTGTCAAGACCAATGTTAAGAAGTTTTCTCCTATGTTTTCTTTTAAAACTTTTATGGTTTAAAGTCTTATGTTTAAGTATTTAACACATTTTAATTGATTTTTTGTGTGTGATATAAGGACGCAATTTCATCCTTTTGCATGTGTCTATCCAGTTTTCCCACTACCAAACTATTCTTTTTCCATTATGTATTCTTGGTGTCTTTGTTCCAAACAAGTTGACCATATATGTGTGTGTGTATATATATATAGATAGGTAGACAGATATAAGTCTATCTCTCTCAATATATTTATCTATCTATCTATCTATCTATCTATCTATCTATCTATCTATCTATGGGTTTATCTATATTTTGTTCTATCTATCTATCTATCTATCTATCTATCTATCTATCTATCTATCTATCTATGGGTTTATCTATATTTTGTTCTATTGATCTATGTGACTGTTTTAAGCAATTGTCATGCTATTTTGTTTAATATGACTTTATAATATACTTTTAAATCAGGTAGCATAGATGATACCTCCAGCTTTGTTCTTCTTTCTTGGGATTATTTTGGCTATTCCAGATATTTTGTAATTCTATACAAATTTTAAGATTGTTTATCTCCATTTCTGTGAAAAAAAATGTTATATATCTAAAAGGATTAAACTCAGTATTCCTTTGTTGTATTTGCATTCCTGTGTTCATTGCAGCATTATTACCATAGACACAATATGGAAATGAACCAAGTGTCTGTTGATGAATGAATGAATGGATAAAGAAAGTGCAATCTATCTATCTACTTAGATAAATAGATATTCAAAGGAATATTACTAAGTTTTTAAAAAGAATTATTCCATTTGCGACAACATGTGTGTGTCCAGAAGATATTATGCCAAGTGAAATAAGCCACATGCAGAAAGACAAATGCAATGCTACATGTTCTCACGTATATGTGCAATGTAAAGAAATGAAAACAGGAAGTAGAGAAGTGGTTTCCAAGAAGTGGTAGGGAAAATGGAATTTCAGTCTAAAGGTAAAAACTTTCAGTTATAAGATGAGTAAGTTCTGAAGATGTGATATAGAGTATGGTGCCATCATCAATAATACTGTTTACATACTTGAAATTTATTAAGAGAGCAGATCATAAATTCCATCGCCCTACACACACACAAAGAACAACTATGTAAAGTAATGGGTATATCTGTTAGATTGTGACAGCTACTTCATAATGTGCACATATATCAAAACATCACATTATGCACCTCAAAAATATACAGTTTTTACTTGTCAATTATACTTCAATAAAGCTAGATGGAGAGAGTTTTGAGTTAAATGGCTCTACAGACTGCACCCTTAACCACCAGGTATTTGGCTACCCACCTGGGTAAGAAACAATTCCCCTCCAAGTCCTATCACACTGTTCTCATCCAACCCACACACTTGACAGCATCTGCTGCCCAGGCAACAACCTGACTAGAGACAAGGATAAGCTGCCTCACACTTTTCATTCACTTTATAAAGAAATATGCGTTGCTACCACCTCCACTTCCTTTATCCTCCCTCAGTACATCCAACTTTTGTACCTGAAAGCAGATGATGCAGTAATGGGATGTGTGCAAGGGCAAATGATCAGGACCAGAATCCAGGTGTCATATAGGTGACTGCTGACTATCAAGCTCTTGCCAATTGCCATAGCCCATGTTAGGCACTGGTATGGGAGACTGGGAGATGTGTGCACTCCATTATGTGAGGAATTTGATCATGTTTATCTCTGATGCAGAGAGGCCTCTCACCAAACACCTGCTGAATAAATGAATTAACCAGCTTATCTATTCATCTGTTTGTACATCCATCTGTCCATCCATTCACCCATCCATCCATCCATCCATCCAAGTGCCTATCTAGCAAAAAGCCCCTGCCTTATCTTGCCTAATGCACCCTCAAATGGGTGGAAAAGGAAGTAAGCAACTACTTACTCTATGCTGAGGAAAACACTGTGATGGGAGTTAGTTCTGTGGGCCCCAAGAAAAGCTTGCATGACTAGAAAATTGGTCATTCTTCTTCACCCATGCTGCCTTCCAGCCCACACTTATTTCTTCCACAAAAGCCAAAAAAATCACGATTACCATGAATACTTATATAATGCTATAGTTATGTTCTTAGCAAGTGGCAACAAACCTGAAAAGAACTTTAAGTACAAAAAAACAATGAAAGGAAGAAATCAAGCTGTACTCTCTAATATGAAAAAAATAGTATATTACTATTATTATTTTAGGGGAAAAAGTTGTGGCTCAATGTGAAGAACAGAATCTATAGCACACAGGCAAACACTATCTGCCCTTTCTTATGGTTTGAGTCATGGATTCATTTATATTGTTCCCATGGCCAAAATGTCTTATTTGGTACCTACAATTATTGGCCTAGTTTCTATTTTCTTTGTTTGTTTGGTTTCTTTGTTGTTATTTCTCACCTCTCTATTTACCGTAAGTCTTCTTGTTATTGGTTTTGTTTTTGGTGTGGCTGACTGAAAAGGTCTGTTTTAGGCCAAGTGCAGTGGCTCACGTCTGTAATCCTATGACTCTTGGAGGCTGAGGAAAGTGGACTGTCTGAGCTCAGGAGTTCAAGACAAGCCTGAAAAAGAGTGAGACCCTGTCACTACTAAAATAGAAAAACTAGCTGGGCATTGTAGTGGGCGCCTGTAGTCCCAGCTACTCAGAAGGCTGAGGCAGGAGGATCACTTCAACCCAGGAGTTTGAGATTGCTGTGAGCTATGAGGAGATGGCACTCAATCCAGAATGAGACTTTGTCACAAAAAAAAAAAAAAAAACACGTATTTTAATGCCTTTAATTAATTGTGTGTGTATATTTTCATATATGTCTAGTAAATGGCATATAGACAAAATAAGGCAAAAATAGCATACATCATACTTCAAAATAACATTCTGGGGGTTCCTTGACATTTTTCTCACTTTTACTTTTTGCATCCTAGTAATCACCAATTCCTGTTACTTCTACACCGTAAATTTCTCTCACACACTCACATCTCCTTTGCTTCCTGTAGTCATTGACTTATTGCAAGTCCTAATCAATGCATGGGCCATTGCACTGACATCTTAAGTCACATACATACCAAAGGCAAGGCCGGGGAAGGGTGGTATCTTGCTTGTCCTTGCTTGTCCCTGCTCCTCCATTCCCCTTGGTATGTGGCTTTAAATAACTGATCTCCATGTGCTCACTAGCAATACTATCTCCTGCAATGCTACCTAAGGGACTTTTCTAAAACCAAGATCTGACCACCCTCTGTGTTAATAAAGTGTTCGCCAGTTTTTAGAGGACGAAGTATGAACTCCTTAGCATGACATGCTGAGCTGGCCTAGTATGAGACTTCTGCTGTGTCTCCTCCCACTTCACCTCCAGCCCAGACCAATGAAGAGACAGAGATACAGAAACTCTAGACGTTTAACTGCTGTCCAATGTCTATAAAGTGATTTATATCTCATTGCCCTTTTTCCATACTATTACCCCTGCCTGCTGGAAGGGTTTCCATAACCCCTCCTTGCTTATTGCCTTTTTTTTTTTGTTTTATTTCTTTTTTATTACAAAACTCTGGTTCATTTATCCTTGCAGAGAGTAATTCATTTATTACTCTTCTTTTGTTACTATTAATACATCAAAGTTTGCTACCTACACATAGATTGTACTGAAACACTATAACTTTCTTTTCATTGTAAAGTAAAATATGCACCTTATAAAACCCAAAGAAAATATAGATAAGCAGAATGAAAAAACTTAAATCATCCATAATTCTTTCACTCAGATTCAACTATTGTTAACATTTTTTTGGACTCTGCTTCCAGTCTTTTCTCTAAACACATGTAAGTGTTTATTTTGAAAAATATACTATTTGTTTTATAATGGGATTTTTTGAAAAGGAACAGTATATTATAAAAATTATCTTTTTCATTTAAAATTATTTTTTAGTATTGTCGATGCTGAAATGTATTTCCTTGGATGAATGGAACAATTTCCTATTATTTGAACGTCATGTATATCTGAAGTTTTATGTTGCAAATGAGAAGGCAGTTGTTCTTTATAGCTAACCCCTGACATGTGATCATGATTTCTTCTCTTTGACAAAATTTCAACAGGAGTCATTTCTGGATCAATGAGGATGCACAAGTTTAAGCTTTTTGTTACATATTTCCAAATTGTCTTCCAGAAAGAGCCCACCAATTTACACTTTCAAAAGCAAAAATATGCCCATTTCCTCACAAAGGTAATAATAAATATATGATATTGATAGGTCATTGGAAAAGGAAAAAGCATATATTGTTGCTTTTATGCAATCACTCCATGAAGTATACTGTATTTTTCTTATGCATACTAAACTTCTACATACATATATATATATATATATATATACACACACACACACACACACACATATATACATATATATATATATATATATACACATACATACATATATATAGTGATTTTTTTAATTGGGTTCTTTGATTCATTTTTTACTGTATTGTTTATCTTATCTCATCTACTCACATGAGATTTTTATATTATCTTTTGTCTGTCATGTATGCCATACAAAAATTTTATCTCTTTTTGCTGTCTGCCTTTGAATCTGAAAATGATTTATGATGCAATTCATCTAATCCCCATTGCTTTGAAATGCTATTATGTATTGATTCCTATATATGCTCATATAGTTTATGAACATTTAAGAATAATCCATCAGCCTGTTCCACTTTCAATACTCTCTTTTAAATTATTTTGGTTCATATCAATATTATTTTTATTCTCTTTCACACCATTATTATTTTAATAGCTACCATTTATTGATCATGGCCATCATATGTCTCAATATGCAATGCTTAATACTGTTACAAAATATATCTGATTTATTCTTCCAAACCTTGTAAAATAAGTGCATTATTAACTAAATGTTCCATCTAAGGAAAGTAAGACAAATATTACTTGTTATCTGACAGCTAAGATTAAAGCTGAAGTCAGCCTGATACCAAAACTAGAAATGCTCAAATCCACATAAAGCATTTTCTCTTTAGTTAACTTCAAAAATGTTTTGTACTTATTTTCAGATGTTTTAGTCTTGGAGATAAACTTTCAAATAACTTGATCTACTTTATAAAAAATGACATTTGATTATTTTAGTAATCTTTTTGTTGATTTATATATATGGATATATTTTTTATATTTATGTGTGGATATATATGTTATATATGTGCGTGTGGATATATATAAAATCTCCACAAACCATAAGTGAGTATTGTGTAACCAATGCCCCAACCAAGAAACTTACCAGCAAACCCGAGCCTCCAAGGTGCCTTCTTCTAGTCATTACTTCCTACTTCCTATAGGTTAACCTTGGCTGATTTCTACGCTTCTATACTACAACTTGGTTTTCTTTGGTTTTGAATTTGAAAGAGAAATATAGATTTGCATTTATGTTATTGAGTGTTTTTTCATGTGATTTTTGGATAGTCGTATATCTTCTATTTAAAAACATCTATTTTAATCTTGGTTATTTTTAAGTTTGGTTATGTGTCTTATTATTATCTAATTATACTTTGTTATTAATTTTTAGTTTTGAGTCTATTATGGTCAGAATTTTATTCTCCATGAGCTCAAGTATTTATAGTTCATTAAAATTTGCTTTATGGACTATCAAACGATTACTTCAGATGAACACTTTATATGTGTCACATAAGATTGTTGAATGCAATATTCTACGTATTATCAATTGTCTTTGTAGAATGAAGTGTGAAGTGTGATTATATGAAAATTAGGTCAATCTGATTAATTATGTGTTCATATATTGATATTATTTTGTGTACTCTCACTATTAGTTATTGAAAGTGGTGTCATAATATCTCCTAACACATTTGTGCATTTATTTATTTCTGTTTTGAGTTCTTTTATCACTTTACATATCTGGGGAATAGTTATTATATACATCAAATTTAGAATTACTATGACTCCAGCCTACCAACTTTACTATATCTCTTCCAAATGTCCCATTTTTTGTTGTGTTATTCATCTTTTTGTTTTAAAAAAATATTTTTTCAGTACACCATCTGAATTTGAAAACTAAATTTTTACTTGTATTTTTTGAATGATTTCTTCAAGTTAGGAAATACAATATACTTATTTAAATTTTCATAGTGTACTTAAAATGATACTGACTATTGCTGGCCAAAAAAAAATGATGGATAATTCTGGCTAAAAGAAATTTCCGACTATTTTCTGTCCAACCTTTTATGGTACTATTTTATCATCTATTACATATATGTGTGTATGTGTGTGGGGGTGTACGTGAATCAATGTCTATATTTATATTTCACAGGTATTTTTATAAACTCAATAATCCTTATGATAGAATGGTTTTTCTTTACACAGCCATATGTATTTAAAGAAATAAAGTGTGATGAATCTGGAAACACACTGCTTTCATTTACTTTAAGAGAACAAGTTAAAGAAAAATAAAAGAGAATGAAATTCTTCCAAACTCATTCTATGGGGCCAGTGTTACCCTGAGACCAAAATCAAAAAAGAAGAAAGAAACAAAGGAAGGAAGGAAGGAAACTACAGGTGCCAATATCGTTTCTGAACATGTTTGCAAAAATCCTCAACAAATACATAGTACTAGCAAGCCAAAGGCAGCATCACATTAAAAAGATCATTCACCATGGACAGGTTAGATTTATCGTAGAGATGTAAGAATGGATGAGCCTATGGAAATAAATGTGTTATTTCACATTAGCACAATGAAGGATGGAAATCATAGGATTGTTTTAACAGATGCACAAAAAGGATTTGATAAAATCCAACACCTCTTCATGATAAAAACTCTCAACAAACTAGGTATACAAAGAGTGTACTTCAACACCCTTAAGGCCATCTGTTACTAACCCACAGGTAACATCATACTGAATTCACCTTTTCCTCTAACAGCTGGAACAAAGGAAGAATGTCCACTTCTACTATTCTTATTCAACATAGTACTAGAAATCCTAGCCAGTGCAATTAGGTAAAAGAAAGAAAAAGGGGAATCCAAACTAGAAAAGAGGAAATCAGATTGTCCCTGTTTTCAGATAACTGTCTTATATATATAGAAAACCCTAAAAATGCCACTACAAAACACTTAGAACTGAAAAATAAATTTAGTAAAAATGTGTACATAATTCACATACAAACTTCAGAAGAATTTCGATACACCAGCAATAAAATAGAGAAAAAGGAAATCAAGAAAGCAAGCACACTTATAATAACTACAAAAAATAAAACGTCTGTGAATAAATTTAACCAAGGAATTGAAAGTTCTCTACAAGGAAAACTATAAAACTCTGATGAAAGAAACTGAAGAGCACACACATGAAAAAAAAAAAAAAACCAGTAAAAGATATCTCATGTTCATGATCATATTGTAAAAATGATCATATGGTCAACAGATTTAGTACAAGTCTTATCAAAATACTAATGACATTCTTTACAGAAATAGACAAAAATCTAAACATTTATGCGAAACAACAAAAAACTCCAAAAGAATCCTGAGCAAAAAGAATAAAAGTGGATGCATCCCCATGCCACTTGCTTACTTCAAAATAAGCTACAAAGCCATAGTAAGAAAAAGATCATGGCATAGGCATAAAAAAAAGACACCAAAGAAACAGAATAGAGAACTCAGATATAAATTCACACACCTATAGTGAAATTACCTTTGACAAAGGCACCAAGGACACTCACTGGGAAAGGGCAGTCTCTTCAATGAATGATGTTGGGTAAAGTGGATATCCATATGCAGAAGAATGAAATTAGACCTTTCACTCTCACTATATATAAAAATCATCTCAAGACGGAGTGAAGACTTGCATGTAAGACCTGAGATTATGAAATAACTGGGAGGAAACATTGAGTAAATAATACCTTGGGGTGTTGGTCTGAGCAAAGATTTCACAGAGAATAGCTCAAAATTATAGGCAATACAAGGAAAAATAGACAAATGGGATTAAATCAAACTAAAAAGTTTCTGCACAGAAAACAATCCAAACAGTAAAGAGACAACCAATAGAATGGGAAAACATATTTGCAGACTATTCAACTTATAAGATACTAATAGTCAGAATATTTAAAATTCAAACAATAGTCCAGAAATAAATAAGACAATTTTTAAAAGGGGCAAATGAGATAAATAAATATACCTCATAAGAGTTAATGTTAAATTTAAATTAAAATTTAAAAAAATGCTCACTATCAGTAATCATCAAAAAAATGCAAATTAAAACCACAGTAAAATATCATCTCACCTGTTAGAATAGTTATTATTAAAAAAATAATAAATAGATATATGCTGCGGAGGATGCAGAGAAAGGGTTTTTTTTTATTTCAGATTACTATGAGAGTATATATGATTAGGTTACATTGTTTGAATTTAAGTCTAAAGTTAGAATTGCAATTGTATTCTTTAACTAGGAAAGCGTGCTCTATATCAATACATTGTGCCCATTGTGTGGAAATTTTCTGAACTCCTTCCCTCTCTTCTCTGCTTCTTGGATTTAGTTGAATTTTCCTCTCATGTGGGCTTGCTGCTGTTAATCTACTAGCTTCAATTTAGTATTAAGTACATGCAATGCTTATTTTTTTATTCTTGTGATAGCTTGATTAAGAGAATCTTCCCTAAATCCACCTAGGTTGTTACAAAAGGTACAAAATCCCCATTTTTGTATGGCTGAATAGTATTTAATAGTATACATATACCAGGGTTTATTATTTCATTCACAGGTTGAAAGGCACTTGGGTTGTTTCCAAATCTTTGTGGTTATGAATTCTGTTGCTATAGACTTTCAAGTGAAAATGTCCTTATGGGAACACGATATTTTTTCGGTGGGAGGAGATTTAGATATCTCGAAATGGGATTGCAGGAGCAAATGAAAGGTCTACTTTTAGTTTTTCAGAAATAATTCTTTCCATAGAGGCTGCACTACTTTGCAGTCCTACCAACAGTTCGTGAATGTTCCCTTTTCTTTGTACCCAAACCAGCATCCTCTCCTTCCTGTGATTATGGGCCATTCTCACAGGGGTTAGGTGATATTTCAAAGTGGTTTTGATTTGCATTTCTCTGAAAATTAGTGATGATGAGAATTTTTTCATGTGTTTGTTGGCCATTTGTCTGTCCTCATGAGAAAGAGTTCTGTTCATGTCTCTTGACCAGTTTTTTTCATTTGTTTTGTTTTGTTTGAGACAAAGTCTCACTATGTAGCCCTTGGTAGAGTTCTGTGGCATCACAGTTCACAGCAACCTCAAACTCTTGGGCTTAAGTGATTCTCTCGCCTCAGCCTCCCAAGTAGCTGGGACAAAAGGTGCCCACTACAATGCCCAGCTAATTTTGTTGTTGTTGCAGTTGTCATTGTTGTTTAGCTGACCCAGGCTGGATTCGAACCCATCAACTTTGGTGCATGTAACTGGTGCCATAACCACCATGCTATGGACGCCTCTTGACCAGTTTTCAATGGTGCAGTTTCCTCTATTCTAGTTGATTTCTTTGACCTCTTTGTATATTCTGGTTATTAGCCCTTTGTCAGATTCATAGCATGCAAATATCTTCTCACATTTTGAAGACTGTCTCTTTGTTATGTTAATTGAGTCCTTAGCTATGCCATTACTTTATAAGTTGATCAAGTCGCATTTATTTATTTATTTATTTATTTATTTTGCTGCTGCAATTGCCAATGAGGTCTTCATAAATTCTTTACTTAAGCCATTAATATTCGGAGTTTTTCCCACACTTTTTCTAGGGTTTTTAAAGTTTTGTGTCTTAAATTTAAATCTTTTATCCAGTATAAGTTAATTTTTATAAGTGGTGAGAGGTGTGAGTCCAGTTTTAGTCTCTTAAACATAGCTCATCATTTCTCCCAGCACCATTTATTAAATAGGGATTCTTTCCCCTGGTGTATGCTTCTGTTTGCTTTATCAAAGCTAAGATGGTGCTATGAATCTTATCTCATCTCTAAGTTCTCTGTTCTATTCTATAGATCTGTTTTTATATTTATGCCAATACCATGCTGTTTTGATCACTATAGATGTGTACTATAATCACAGGAAGGAGAGGATGCTGGTTTGGCTACAAAGAGAAGGGAACATTATAGAAGCCTGGTAAAGTGATGCCTTCAGATTTATTCTTACTTCATGGAATTGCATTGGATACTTTAGGCTTTTTTGCGGTCCCACAAGAAATGTAGAACTAACTTTTCAGAATCTTCAAAGCATTATGTTGGTATTTTAATGGGGATTACATTAAGTCTGTAGATTGCTTTGCATAGTAGAGATATTTAAACAATGTCGATTCTTCCAAGCCATGAGCATATGTTTGTTATTCCACCTGTTACATCCTCTGTTGTTTATTTTCTGTGTTTCATAGTTCTCTCTATAGAGATCCTTCACATCCTTTGTTAAATATATTCCAAGACTTTTCATTTTCTTTGATGTTACAGTGAAGAATATTGTATCTTTGATTTGATTCTCAGCTTGATTGTTGTTGGTTTATATGAATGCTACTACTGAGTTGTGAACATTAATTTTATATTCTGAGACATTAACATATTTCTTGATCATTTTCAGGATTCTCATGGCTGAGAATAAGACAATATCATCAGTAAAGAGTATTAATTGACTTCCTCTGTCCCCTTTTGGATACCCTTGACATGCTTCTCTTGCCTGACTTCATCGGTTAGAACTGCCAGCACTGTGTCAAATAGTAGTGAAAACAGTGGACATTTTTGTCTGGTTACAGTTCTAAGTGGAAATGTTTTTAGTTTTTCTTTATTGAATATGATATTGGCTGTAGATTTGTTATAGACAGCTTTTATCAGTTGAAGGAATGTCCCATATGTGGCTATTTTATTAAGGATTCTTATCAAAAAAGAATGCTGAATTTTGTCAAATGCTTGTTCTGTGTCTATTGAGAGGATCATATGGTCATTTTATTTTTTACTTCTATTTTCGATCGTGAATTGCATTTATGGATTTGCTGTATGTTGTACCATCCTCCCATTCCTGGGATGAAGCTCACCTGGTTATGATGAATTTTTTTTTTTTGATGTGTTACTGAATTGTTTGCTAAGATTTTATTGAGTATTTGTTCATCAATATTCATTAATAATATTGTTCTGTAGTTTTTCTTTGTTGTGTCATTTCCTGGTTTTGGTATCAGGGTGAAGATATTTGCTTGGGAGAAGGACTTGGGCAGTATTCCTTCCTCCCTTCCTTCTCAATGGTTTTTAAAAGTTTCTGCAATGTAGGTATGAGCTTCTCCTTTAAAGGTTTGGTAGAATTATGTATAAAATCATCTGATCCAGGAATTTTTTTGCTGGTAGCTTTTTTTATTGTTGTTAAAATGTTGGTGATTGATGTTGGTCTGTTCAATATTTATATTTGTTCCTAGTTGAGTCTATGGATGTAGTATAATTCTAAGAACTGGTTCATTTCCTCCAGGTTTTCAAATTTCTTGGTATAGAGATTTTGTAGTATTCAGTGATGATCCTTTATATAACTTTGGTATCTGTTGTTATTTCCCCTTTTTCATTTCTGATTGAGCTTTTTATAGAACTTAATTTTCTGGTTCTGTTTTATCTAAAAAAGAGTTTATCAATTTTGTTTACATTTACAAAGAACCGACTTTGTTTGTTTCATTCATCTTCTGAATGGTTGTTTTTTCCTTGACTTATTTAGGTCTGATGAAATTTTAGTTATTTCTTTTCTTCTACTAGTTTTGGGATTGGATTGCTCTCTTTTTTCTAGTTCCTTGAGATTATTCATTAGATTGAAGATTTACACTTTTCTGATTTATGGACGGGCATATTTAATATGATAAACTTTTCTCTTAAGACTGTTTCTGCAGTATTGCACAGGTTTTAATTGCTTATGGCTTGTCATTTTGTTCAAGGAATCTAATGATTTCCTTCTTTATCTGTTCCTTGACTTGGCTATCTTCCAGAGAATGATTGTTCAGTTTCTATGACTCTCTGTGTTAATTGGTATTTTTGAAGCAATTGAGTTCTTCTTCTATTCCAGGGTAGTCTGCAAAAATACAAGGCATAATTTCTATTTTTTATATTTATTGAAATTGATTTGTGTCCTATGATATGATTAACCTGGGGAAACAAAGAATGAGCTGATGAGAAGAACATTTATTTAGTGGTTTTTGGTAAAATGTTCTGTATATGGCTGTTAAGCCCATTTGTTCTAGAGTCGTGTTTCATTCCAATGTTTCTTTGTTTAGTTTCTGCTTGAGAAATATGTGCAGTTCTGTTAATGGAGTGCTAAAATCCCTGGCTTTTATAATATTGTTCTTTTCATATTTTTTCAGACCAAGTTATGGCTTGCTTTATGAATCTGGATGCATTTAAGTTGGGTATATAAATATTAATGATTAAAATGTCTTCTTGTTGTATTGTTCCCTTGACCAATATATAATGCCCATATTGTCTTTCTTTACTTTTTTCACTTTAAAGTCAATTGTATCTGCAAAAAGAATTGTGACTTCTGCTTTCTTTTGGTTTCCAGTGGCATGAAATATTGTTTTCCAACCCTTAATTCTTAGTCTTGTTTTGTCCTTGGAGGTAGATGTGCTTCCTGAAGAGAGCATGCACTTGGTTTGTATTTTCTTATCTGATCAGCCAGCCTAAGTCTCTTCAGTGGGAAATTCAAGCCATTCACATTTATTGAGAGAAATGATAAGTAGGGTAGAGTTCTGTTTTCCTTGTTGTGTCAGGCTCTGCTGCCTTGTTTTGTCACTTGGGCCATTGTGATAGCAAAGCTTTGTACTTTAGTTTAAAAGTATCTTTACTTTGAGATTGTCTAATGTAATGGTCTGAGTAAAGTAAAGGTCTGTGTACCTCCTGCAGACCTGGTCTTGTAGTGGAAAATTTCATCAGTGTTTGCTTATCATTAAATGATTTGACGTCTCCATTGTGGATGAAACTTAGTTTAGCAAGATACAGAATCCTAAATTGAAATTGTTTTCTTTGACAAGGTTGAAGGTAGGATCACACTCTCTTCAGGCCTGTAAAGTTTCCACTGAGAAGTCAGCTGTACTTTGGGCCAGGTTAATTATAATGTGTCTAGATGATCTGTTTTACTTGAGTCAACCTACTATAATAAAATCAACTAGGGCTTCCATGCTTTGGGGGCTCTCTTTTCCTTCAGGATACTTATAATTCATAGGCGCTTATATTCTTCACTAAGTCTCATAACTCTCTAAGGGATTGCTCTGTTATGCTTTTTTTTTTTTTTTGCCCCTTTTAATGACTGTTTTGCTTGAGAGCCATGTCATCTGTGTATCTGTGTTTGCTTGCCATTAAATGATTTGACTTCTCCATTGTGAAGATTCTTGAGATTATTGCTTCTCTATAATTTAATCTGCTACTAAAACTTTCTACTGAATTTTGAAACTTTCTGAATGACTCCTTTAATTCTTTAATTTTGTCCAGATACTTGGAGAATTTTTCTTTAATTTTGTTAATTTCTTTGGACTTTTTTTTTTTATTTCCCTTTGCTGGTTTTCTACTTTCCCTTCAATTCCTTTCATCATCCTTGCCATCTATAATATAAATTCCATCTCTGTAATTTCCTGAATTTCTTTATATTCAGAATCTTCTCTGGTAGCTCCATTATGATCCCTTGGGAGAGTTAATCTGTTCTGATTTTTCATGTTTCTAGAGTTGTTTTTTCTTTCTAATTTCTCCTCTTGTTTGGTTTGTTCTTCTTTATTTCCTTCCCCTATTCTCTTCTCTCTCTTCATCTTTCCCTTTGTTCTTCGTTGATTCTAAGATTTAAAGTTGAAATGGCCCATTTCCCAGCTTTTCAAGAAAACCTGGTGTCCTCCCTATGAAACTTTGAGTACCTACAAATCACACAGTGAGAAAGGCTGTGGCACAGACACCTGGGCACCCTGTAGATGAACCAGAAAAGTGGAGCCCCCAGCTCTGTGCCTAGGATAGAGGCCAAGAAAGATGAATTTTTATATACTGTTTGTGGAAATGTAAATTAGTACATTTTGAAAAACAATATAGAGATTCCTTTAAAAAAAGGACTAAATTAAAAAATAACTCTACCATATGATCTAGCAGTCCCATTTTTGGGTGTATATCCAAAAGAAATCAGTATGCCCAAGAGATATCTACATTCCCATATTCATCATAGCACTATTTCACTATAGCCAAGAGATGAAATTAACTAAAGTGTTCATCAACAGATTAGTGGATAAAGAAAATATGACTGGCTCAGCGCCTGTGGCTCAATGGGTTAAGGCGCCAGTCACGTACACCTGAGCTGGTGGGTTCAAATCCAGCCCCGGCCCGCCAAACAACAATGACCAAAAAATGACCGGGTTGGGGCGGGCGCCTGTAGTCCCAGCTACTTGGGAGGCAGAGGTAGGAGACTTGCTTGAGCCCAGGAATTGGAGGTTGCTGTGAGTTGTGATGCCACAGCACTCTATCCAGGGTGACGGCTTGAGGCTCTGTCTCAAAAAAAAAAAAAAAAAAATATGACACACACATATGTACACACACACACAATAAAATACCACTTAGCCAGCCATTAAAAAGAGACAAAATACTGTGATTTATAATCATTGATAGCAACATGGATAAGAATGGGAGACATTATGTTCATTGAAATTAACCGGATACAGGAAGACAAATACTTCATATTTCCATTCACATGGTTAAGCTAATAAAGTTGATCTTTTGGAAGAAGAGAGGAGAATGGTGGTGTCTAGAAGTTGGGAAGGACAATGAAGAGGTAGACAGAGGTTTGTTAATAAATACAAAATTACAGTCGAATAGGAGGCATTAGTGTGAGATTTCTATAGAAATCTAAGATGACTCTAAGCAATAATTATTAGTTATATATTTTCAAAACAATAAAAGAGCAGGTTGTGAATAGTCACAACACACATAATAAATATTTAGGTGATGTGTATGCTAATTAACCTGATTTAATGATTACACATTATATACATATATTGAAATACCACATCATACCCCATAAATATTTGTGTCAATTAAAAACAACAATAATAATGCATTCTTCATAGATGTTTCCCTTAATAAATTTCCATCACACCTAAACTCATTTAGGTTTCCAGGGCAAATTAAATTGACTTAAGAAAAGGAAATATGTTTGTTTGTGTGTGTGTGTGTGTGTGTGTGTATTCACCATTTCCATTGTTTTTCATCACTTACTGTTGTATGAGAATACAAATCATTATCTGATAGCATTTTTTCTGAAAGATTTGCTTTATCATTTCTTTACTTGTGTTTGCAATGAATTCTTTCAAATTTTGTTTTTCTGAAAATGAATTTATTTTACAATTACTTTTTTCTTCCAGCACTTTAAATATCTCAATACAATGTCTTTGGGCTTTCATCATTTCCAATGATAATTCAACCATTAATCATACCATGTGCCCTACTTTTATCTTGCTGCTTTTATTTTTTCTATAAGTTTTGTTTTTTAGCAATTTTACTATGTCATGCTTGTGTGTGTATATTCATCAATAAATTTATTAATGTTTTTCTAGTTTCTTGGACATGTAAATAAATGACCTTTTTTACAATAAATTTTAGGAAAATTGAACATTATATCCTGAAATATTTTTCTGTCCTACAGTATATTCTCTTTCTGGGAATATAATAGTTGGACTGCTCAATATTTTCCATAGATCTCTGAGGCTTCTTATATTTTTCTTCAATATTTCTCCTCTCTGTTAGTTTTATGGGGGGGGATTATTTCTTTTTTATTTCATAATATCATGGGGATACAAATGTTTTAGGTTACATGGATCACTTGTGTAATTCTTGAATTACCCATTAGGTAGGTTTTCACCCATCCCTTCTTCCACCACTACCCCCTGCTGAATTTCCACTGATTTTAACTTCCTTCTGTCTACATGTTTGCTAGTCAGTTAGTTTCATCTTAATAATGTACATGCGGTGTTGTTTTTTTTTTATTCTCACTTAAGAGAATGGTCTCCACTTGCAAAAGACATTAAATCCTCCTTTTTTTATTGCTGAGTAGCACTTTATGGCATACATATGCAACATTTGGATAAATTGCTCAAGAATTGATGATTATTTGTGTTGATTCCTCATCTTTTCAAAGTAAATTGGGTTGCTGTAAACTTTTTCATGCAGAAATTTTTTTTGATAAAATGACTTCATTTCCTTTGGGTAGTGGGATTACTAGATCAAATGGTAGGTGTACTTTTAGTTATTTGGGATGTCTCCAGACTTTTTTCCAAAAAGGTTGTACTATTTTGAAGTCCCACTAACGGTGTATAATTATTTCTTTCTATCTTCTTCCATGCCAGAATCTTTTGGTTTTTTTTTTTAATTTTTAATAAAAATCATTCCAACTGTGGTGAGGTAACATCTCATTGTGCTTTTAATATGAATTTCCTTAATGATTACTTATATTGAGCATTTCTTCATGTTTATTGTCCATGTGTCTGTCTTCTTCTGAAAAGCTTCTGTTCATGTTTTTTGCCCATTTTTTAATGGGGCTGTTTATTTTTTTTCTTGATGATTTAGTTGAATTCTTTGTAGATGCTAGTTATTAGCCCTTTGTTGAATGAATAGCTTACAAATGTTTTCTCCCATTCTGTAGGTTGTTTATTTGCATAACATCAGCTGCTTTCATAGCTTCTTCATTTTTCAAAATCACACAGTTGATTTAGGCATCCCAAACATGGTAGAGAGATCAGCCATACGTGTATGGGTTCATGCTTAGTGGTAACATCTTTCTTAACTTCAATGGTAGCTCTTACTCCTCTTACTCTTATTTTCCTCAGTACACTTTTTAGGACCCATGGCAAATCCACTTAGTTGTTACTATATAAAAATATAACACAAAACAGAGCAGTTCTGTTATTTCAAGTGTAGGCCCCAAAGCATAAAATTAGCAGCCAAAATCACACAAGAAGCTTTCACCACAACTTCCATCAATGAAATGAATGACAAACCTCATGGGTTGCCTAAACACTAGGAAACATAAGCCCAAAATAGATGAGAAAATTTTGGATGTTTGGATTCCAAATTTGCTCAAACTTTTCATTAGAATTCAAAGTTGCTTGAAGTCTGGGGCATTTAGATTATGGGGGCAATACTGTAGTGTCTATTTCTCTAAGATTTGTATCTATCTACTCATTAATAACACACATTCTTTTAATTATTCAACTATTTTCCTTTGAATCTTTGAATACATTTATAGTAGTTGCTTTTATGTCTTTGTCTTCTAAAGGAACACATTCAGAGTTAATTTTTACTGACTCAGTTTTACTAATTTGTGTGATTTCCTATATAATGGTGACATTTTCTGGTTCTCCGCAGGTTTGGTAAGTTTTGGTTGAAAACTGAGCATTGCAAAAATATGCTATAAGGATTCTGGGATCTGGTGTGTTCTTCTGAGTACTGTCAGTGGTTTGTTCTAATAGGCAGTTAACTTGGCTGTACGCAAACTGTGAAAACTGTTTCCTTCTGGTTTGCAGCAGCTGAAATCTTTGCTCAGTTTTTTGGCTTCAAGCTACTGCTTTTTATAGGTATGTCTTCTGGGTATTTCTCATAGCTGCACATTTTGGTGATCACCCAAAGCTTGGGGTAGGCTTTGTGCTCAAATTTTTAAGCTAATTGTCTCTGAGATTCTGCTAATTTGGGGGTTTCTCCCTTAACTTTGTGGTTTCTTCATGATCTCTTTTGCTATATTCTAACACCATAGCCAAGAAGACTTCTATTTGCTGCCACTGAAGCTCTAAGTGGGGTGGGAAATAAACTCAGTCAGGGGGTGAAGCAAACACAAATTTCATTAGGAGCCATTCTGTTATTTCAAGTGTAGACCCTTTTAGTTTTCCCTCCTTTTTTTTTTTTTTTTTTTTGTTTGTCTGTTTGTTTTTTGTTTTTGACCAGCTAAGGATTAGATTGGCCTTATTCTTCAAGTTGTGGATATCAGTCTTTCAGTGACTTTCTCATTTGCAAAAGTTCTGTCTTAAATTTCCAGATAGAAAATGGAAATGTTTCTTTTCCTTTGAATATGTGAATCAAGCTGTGACTTTTCACCACCTAATCTGCAAGAGTTGAGCAAGACATTGATGGAAGCAAGTCATAACCTCCCCATTCTTCCATGTTGTAAAAACAGTCTTTGAACCATAAGCTTTTCTACAATATCAACTTACTTTGTTTTATTTGGCAGTTCTATAAATGATTGTTTTTGTTATTGTTATATCTTCACACTGTATCCCAAAATGTCATTCTATTTTTTATCCCTATTTCTGGTGAAAGAAATCACCTGTTTTTATCATGTGGTCAGTATGAAAGTCTTGGCTGGGATTCAATAGTATTTTCTTTGTGTTTTTTTTTCCCCACTTAAGTATGTAAATAAAATTATATGCTACATTTAGCACATTTTTTTGCATAAGTGTGGTGCTTATTCCAAATTAGTAAAATAACTTAAGGAAGTACCCCTTCTTTTTCTATATTTGCTTAAGAGATATCTAAGTTATGCAGAAATTGTGGTTTTGAAAAATGTAAAGATCTTTCCATTAAACATTCTGGATATTGGATACTACCATCTCCAGAGTACTTGCATGGTCTTCATGTTACATCCATGCTCACTATGCATTTCAGCCTTTCAATATAAGCTTACATCATTTCTGGTAATTTACATTTGTTTTCAAAATAATTTTCTGGATACTTCAAGGCTTATTGGCAAATTTTTGCATATCATGAACTTCCATCTATCAAAGATGAATCTATCACTGTTTCATCTTTCCATCCACATGGCTCCATGGTTATAAATTCTTCCTCTCTCCTATGATGTCTTAATTTAGTTTTCTTTTATTTTTTATTACACTATTTTTATCTGGTTGTTTATATGTCATTGCTGTTCTTCAGACTGTGAACACTTTGAGTCAGGAATAATACTTTGCTCACCTCTATGCCTAAAATACCTCATGCAGCACCTTCTACACTGTGGGTCATTGCCTTGTGTTTAACTCAACTGCAAATATCTCAAGTTATTTATAAATAAACTCTTTATTAATCCATTTTGAAGCGATTTATCAAGTATACAGATTAAATGGTTTGACACACTTTCATTTTACAAATGATGAAACTGAGAGGGGAGTTGATTTACCAAACACTAGCCAGTAAGTATAACAGAGGCTTCATCCCCAGAAATATGCTGTCATGTTACAATGGAGGAAAACGGTCTCAATCACCATCTCTTCCAAATATGTATATTCATGTAAATTATGTACTGATTCCAAGAAAATTTTAAGTTTTAAAATCATGCAAATATGTCCATGAATGTTCTGCTTTATAAAATCATGTTTGGTTGTTAATGATGTCTATACTGGGGACCCCTATTCTCGGCACCGTGTCATCTCAGGAACACATCAATGTGTGATGGATATAGCTAATTTACAGATTCTTTGCAACTTAATGGAGAATCACTTTGCCAGTGTTGGCAAGAAGACTGGGTTTATTAAACTTGGAATTCATCATTGAAGGTAAATAATGACTATGTGTGTCCCATTAAAGAAATGTGTTTCAATTGGGAGATAAGTGAGCTGTCTCTTTTCCTTGGGTCATACCTATTTGTTTCTAGATTATAATAAACATATTATATGGAATAAAGAACTAAGATGGAAGCTGGGAGACCTGGGTTCTTGACCAAATTATACCACTAACTCACTAGTGACTTATTCTCTTTCTAGGAATCACAGAGTTTGAGCATAACTCAGAGGTGCATTTGGGAGTTCTATTTATTGAATAAAGCCAGATAAGCTTTCAGAAGCCACATCTTTGCCTAAAGCTGAAAAATAAAAGGGAAACCCAGTTTTTAAAAGAAGAATTTCCTTCAAATTCTACCATCAGTTGGGGATTCAAAAAAACAACACTGCTATTCCAATAGAAGCCATTCTCCAAAAGTTTCACAAGGAAGATGCAAGAAATAGATTCTCAATATTCAAGGTACGGAGAAATCACTTTCAAAACTTTCATTTTAAGTTAATGTGTAAGAGGAAGCATTAAGAAAGGCTTGATAAGTAAGGGGATATTAGAGATGGTCCTTGAGGAATGGGTAAGGTTTTTACATTTGTGTACTAATTCATTCATACTTTTATTTCTTTATCTATTCCGTATGTAATCACTGAAACTCTACTGTGCACTGGCTCTTTGCCAGTCATTGAAGAGATGAGGTGAGAGTTATAGAGCTTATATTCTAGAGTGGATGGAGACATTGCTCCAATAATCATGGACAAATGACTGTAATTGTTACATAGTGGGTAAAGTACAGTGTGACTTCATGTGAGCCAGTGAGGGTAGGAAAGACATTCAGGTGTGCCTCTGCCAAACTCACCCACCTTCCCTAGCCCATTAATGTAGACCCTTGCTCTGATACCTACAATAATGAGCTAGGAGACGTGGGGAAGTTTGGCAGAGGCCCCTGAAGATGGACAGAGGTAGAATGAAATCAGGGTCAATGAGACTGAAATCAATCATTAGACTGAGATTTGAAAAAGGATATTCCCAGATAAAGAGACTAGATAACAGAAAAAGGTATAACTTGTCCTGTGAATAACATGTAGTTTCATCTGGTAGGGGCTTTGAAAACCCAATGAAGAAAATAGGGAGTTGTTGAGGGAGAAGTTTATATGAGAGCGAGGTTTAGTCGATGGGTTAAATAATTCAGGCTGTGGATGCCATGTGTTGAAGAGAGATTCAGAAAATGTATTGACCTTGGAGCATGCTTTTACAAACTTAAATTTCTTGCCAGGTGAGATGATAAAGAAAGAAAAAAAATAACGTCACTATAAGAAATGGGCTCTTTGAGGGACACAGTGTGTACAGACAGCTGGATGAGGATCTGCACTGATACTGCTGAGCATCTTTGGAGTTCTTTCATGTGGCTAGTTGCAAAAATGTGTGAGGAATGGAAGCTTAGCCTTTCCCTTTTCATCACAGATGCTGTTTGTTGTTGCTTTCCGCCCTTTTTTCTTCTTTGAGGTGTCACCCAAGCAGTACAAAGTGACACAGGAAAAATAAAAGCATCTCTATTTCATAGGTGGGTTGTAGTAACAGATGGTCATGTTCACTCAGCAAAGACAAATAGCTCAAATGATAAACACAACTGGGTTGAGAGGTGCAGAAGGAAGATTTTTGCCAGAATCCTCATTGACAGCCAGCTCTGGAAAGAAAACAATTGTCTTTTATAGTCTTAGCTCCCACGAAGGAGGGGGCATTTGAGTACCTGCTCTGGAAAGAATGTGAATGCACGGGGGAGGGAGGAATCTGCCAAGAGACACATTTTATCACACCACAGGAAGCAGTTTCCTCAGCTTCCATATCCAATCTCTCACTGAGTCCCATCAAGTTTGTTTCTTGAATTTCTGTTTGCTTCTCCCCATTTCTACCCATGTACTCAAGTCTCCATTATCACTTGTCTATGTTACTTCAACAGCCTCTCAAATTCTTCTCTCTCCTCTACAATTGCTGCCTTGATTTCTAGCATCTATGATGCTGTCAAAAGTATCTCTGTAACACACTAATCTGAGCCGGTTGCTCTCCCATTTAAAATCCAACAAGGGTTCCCTATTGCATTCAGTTTAAAACTCAAATTCCTGAATGTGGCATGAAGGAATCCATCCTTCCCTCCTTCCATGCAGCCTCATCTCTGCCAAACACTGCTCTACCACAGCCATGCATGCGTTTTTGTTCAATGACTGATGGTCTATTCCAGCTCCATAGAGGTTCTCCAGGATCCAAGCCCCAGGATTTTCCTTTCCGATTTGCTTGTACTAGAGTGGCTTTCTTCCAAGACCCCATTCGACATCTCCTTTCTGTATGGTGCACTTTGAGCTTGCTGTCAACAGCACTGAATAATTAATTACTCCCTTTTGGTATCCACATGTTTTTTTTGCAAATTTCTGTCATCCAACCAAGAACAATTGTAACATTTCTTAATTACTTATTAATGTGACAATCTTCCCATTCTTTGGGGGCTTCCTATACAAAACAGTAACTCTTCTTCACTCATCATGTATTCCCATAGTCTATTATGAGCTCTTACAACAGTGATGCTATCACTAATATTTATGAGCCAAGAGTTCAGCCAAGGCCCCTTTCAAAGTCAGGGTGGTAGGAGTGGAATCTCATCTTTCTGAATCCAACTTGCTCATCATATAAAATATGACCTATTTAATGATTTACAAATTATGGGGACAAGTTATGTCCATAAAGCATAAACTCAGCTAAAGACTTGAGATGGAAGGAACAGTTAGAAGATGAATGGATGAGGTGTGTGTCTTGCCGTAGAAGACATTCAATCTAATTCAAGACACTCTGATGAAACACCTGCTGGGCACCCAAACTCGTGCTGAATAATTCACCATGTCTTTGCTTCAGTAGAGTTGACCCACCTTACTCAAAATCAATTTTTTTCCAATCTGCAAATGAGAATCCATAAATACTTTAGTAATTATGTTTTAATCCCATCCACTTAAAATTTCGTAGAAAGGAATCACAGCTACACTGAGGTCCGAGATCAAAACAGATCATGTACTGTAAGGGGAAGGGCAGTGGCCCAGGAATTAGCAGAATTCCAGTCCCTGTTCTTCTACTTTTTCACTGTGTGAGCTTGGGCCAGATACTTTGCTATCTGTACCTCAGTGTCACCATGTGGAAATTGAGAGAAATGGATTTCGTTTCTTCTACCTTTGGTACAAGATAAGACTCTATAGCTCTGTCCTCAGAAGTTTCTTTTAAAATGCTAGCCTATTTAGTTTAAATTAAAGTTAATTCTCACTCTAGTCTTGCAGATATAAACACCAAGAAAGGCTTCCAGTGGCATCAAGGGTTTCATCCTTGGGTTGATTATAAGTTTGTTTTTTTCTTTTGTATTGTTTTGTTTTTGTTTTTGTTTTTTTGAGACAGAGCCTCAAGCTACCGCCCTAGGTAGCGTACCATGGCGTCACGGCTCACAGCAACCTCCAACTCCAGGGCTTAGGTGATTCTCTGGCCTCAGCCTCCTGAGTAAATGGGACTATAGGCACTCACCCCACTGTCTGGCTATTTTTTGGTTGATGTTGTCATTGTTTGGCAGGCCCAGGCCATATTCAAACCCACCAGTTCTGGTGTATGTGACTGACGCTTTATCCACTTGAGTTTACAGGCGCCACCTGATTATAAGTTTATTTTTGTGTGTTTGTTTTTTGTTTTGTTTTTTTAATTCTTTATTAAATTGTAACTGTACACTTTAATGCATTTATGGGGTACAATGTGCTGATTTAATATACAATGTGGAATGCTTACATCTAATAATTAACTGTTTTTTGTTTTTTTATTAGAGAATACTTGAATATCTATTAGACAAAAAAGAAAACAAAACCAGAAGTAACTCATTTCTGGCTCCTTTTATTCTCATCTCAAGTGTTATTAGGGGCTCAGCACCTGTAGCTCAGTGGCTAGGGCACCAGATACATACACCAGAGCTGGTGAGTTTGAATCCAGCCTAGGCCTGCCAAACAACAATGACAACTACAATGAAAAAATAGCCAGGCATTGTGGTGGGCACCTCTAGCCCCTGCTACCTGAGAGGCTGAGCCAAGACAAGTGCTTAAACCCAAGAGTTTGAGGTTGCTGTGAGCCGTGAGGCCATGCCATTCTACTGAGGGCGACATAGTGAGACTCTATCTCAAAGAAAAAAAAAAGAAAGAAAGAAAGAATGAATGAAAAGAAAAGAAAAGAAAAAGAAAAATCAAGTGTTATTAGAAAAGATAATAGGCAGTTTAGATAGGGAGCCATGGAGTTCCAAAGTCCAAAATCACACCCCAGTTCTGTCAAGTACGTGACACAAAGGAGATCCTCTAAATTTCTGTTCATCATTTTTCTCAACTTCAAAATAGGGATAATAATTTTACTTTTGCTCAAGCTACTTGTATTTAATAAATTCACGTATGGGCACACCTCACTTTATTGTGGTTTGCAGATATTGCATTTTTTGCAAATTGAAGTAACATGGTGATCTTACGTCAAGCAAGACAATTGGTGCCATTTTTCCAAAAGCATGTTCTCACTTTCTCTCTCTTCATCCAACTTGGTAATTCTCCAAATATTCCAAAATTTTTCATTATTTTTAAGTCTGCTATGGTGACCTATGATCAGAGATTTTTGATGTTACTATTGCAATTCTTTCGGGTCCCCACGAACTGTGCCCATATAGAATGCAGAGTGTGATTGATAAGTGTTGTGTGCTTGACTATTCCACTGACTGTCCCTTCTTCCATTTCTCTCCCTCTCCTGGGGCCTCCTTGTTCACTAAGATGCACCAATATTAAATTAAGGCAAGTAATAACCCTATGATGGCCTATGATGGCCCCGAATTTTTGAACTGAAAGGAAGAGTCATGTATCTTTCACTTTAAATCAAAAGCTAGAAATGATTAAGCTTAGTAAGGAAGCCACATTCAAAGTCAAAATCTAGGCCTCTTGCACCAAACGGTTAGCCAAGTTTTGAATCCAGAGAAAAAGTTCTTGCAGGAAATCAGATGCACTCCTCCAGTGGATACAAGGATTGAAAAGCTCAATGACCTTATTACTGCTGTGGAGAAAGTTTCAGTGGTCTGAATAGAAGATCAAACCAATCACAATAATCTCTGAAGCTGAAACCTAGTCCAGAGCAAGGGCCTAACTCTCTTCAAGTCTCTGAAGGCTGTCAGATGTGAGAAAGCTGTAGAAGAAAAGTTTGATCAGTCAGCAACTGTTGATACTAAGGAAAGAGCCCCCACCAGCAAAAATGTTACAACTCACTGAAAGGTGAGATGATTAGTAGCATTTTGGTAATAAAGTCTTTTATATTAAGGTAGATACATTCTTTTGGAGACATGATGCTGTTGTATACTTAGTGAACTACAATATAGTATAAAGACAGCTTTGTCTGCGCTGATGCCGAAGAGTTCATGTGACATGCTTCATGGCAGTATTCACTTTGTTGCGCTAGTCTGCAATCCAGCAATATTGCAACCCTGCAATGTCCCCAAAGGTATGTGCCTCCTTTGTGTTCAGAACAGTTCTGGCATATATTGAGAGCTCCTTAAATATTATCATTACTGTGCATATCATTAATCATGGTGCTAATTCCTGTAGCATATAAGAAAACTAACATCCAGAGATGTGACATGACAGTTCATGATCATTTCATGATCAGAAAGCTCCTCTTTCAACCAAAAAATAACACTGGAAATAAAAGAGTAATGTTAACAGCAACACATATTTGCATAACATTTTACGTTTGCAAGTGTGTCTGAAGATAGGAACCCGTATTCCAAGTTTGAAGAAGAACAGCCAGAGACGTTAGGTGATTTTTCCTAATGTTGCCCAAGTACTTTGTAACAAAGCTGAGATATAAACCAGCATAATCCAATGCTACAGCTTCTCTGTTTCTTCAAAATCACAAAGTTGAGAATAGATATAAGCCTCCAGTCCCTGCCTCTTGTGTCTGCCTCAATTCTTGACACCTGAGTCAGTTCTATAAAAAAGGATTGGGAAGTTTGGAAAGGAGAGCCCAACAAGGTGAATGTACACATATCTGTCAGAATGTCTGTTCCTCTGCCTATCAATCATCCATCTTCCAGTTACTCTCTGCACATCTGGGGGATGTTAAGCCCTGATTGAACTTAGCAGAATGTACCTCCTCTCTCTCTGGAGTCCTGCTGTATTCTGCCTGCCCCCCCAAGTACTCTTTCGAGCCCACCGGGAAACCTTGAAGTCTCCTTTGAAACTCTGAGCCCCAGACCCCCAAGCAGATGTCCAAGGACGTTTGTTCACTTAACAGGCTGCTCAAAGCGTTTGAGGATGTGCAGTATCTCCCACATGGGAGTGAAAAGTGAATACTGCCATGAAGGCTGTATCTGATACAGCCTTTCCAAAACATGCATTATCCATCCGTCCTTGAAGCGGTTCCCATGGTGCAGTGATTAAAACAGTTCTGTGTTGGATAAACCCAGTGCAATTTTCTAGAAGTCATCATCTCCGCATTTCCCCCGCCACAGCAGAGCACCTCGCCTCCAATTTCTGGGCTGGCTCATTTGTTTTCTTTCAGACAATCTTAGAGACACTCTTTCAGTGACCTCTGCTAAGGGAAGAGAGCAGTACACACTTACCCAACATTAGGCAGATGTGGTGACAAATTAGTCTATTTTTTATGTTTGACAGAAACGGGAGGGGCAGGAATCAAGGAAAGCATATCAACTCATGATATCTTTGACTGCTGGCAGATAGTGTTTGGAAAAAACGTGTCTTTTCTTTCTTTTTTCCTTAAGTTTCCCATCTCGTATCTGTTCCTTTGCCTTATTCTTTCAATTAGTCCTGGAACGTGACAACATTTCCAATAGACCGCCATCTTAGTAGATTTTTGAAAGTGCTATGATTAAGACAAATTTGTCATCGTTCTCCTAAGTCATCTAATCCCTCTCCCCACCCATCCTTCTTAGAAACACTGGCACTCTCCCAGTGATCTGGGATGCAGACACTGGATTCATTTGTCATTCCACCCTCTTCTTTATTCCTCATGCCATTAAATCCTTGGTTTTTTTCCTCAGAAATATGTTTTTTGGGGTTGTTCACATCTCTTTGCATTTCTACTGTGTGTCCTTCATGTGGGTGTACAAGGGCGTCACTCTCCTACATCTGTGTTTGGTGCAGCTATTCAGGGCACCTTTGTCCACTGCGACTCTTGAGCCACAGATCAACCAAAAGCATGACTGTAGATGTGAGGAGAATTTATTTTTTTTTATCTTAAACATAAAGGGATCGAGGAGGTGACTGCAAGATAATTCTATGCAATGAACTTTAAATTGGAATTGTTCCCTTTGAAAAGCATTGGGAAATACACAGGAGGAAACAGAAAAGTGACTGGGAAAAGTCCTTCCTTCCTCTGAGTTTCTCTCTTCCATGTTCCCCATGCTTTTCCTGGGCTCTCCCCAGAAGGTTTTCATTACCTCCTTGCTGACCTAGCTCCCCATACAAGGATGTGGACTCTTTCTTTTCGTACCAATATATCCACAGTCCCTACAGAGTTCTCATTGTTTCTTAACAGATGCTTAATATTTGTGTGTGTGTGTGTGTGTGTGTGTGTGTGGTTTTTGGCCGGGGCTGGGTTTGAACCCACCACCTCCCACATATGGGGTTGGTACCCTACTCCTTTGAGCCATAGGCACCGCCTGATGCTTAATGTTTTTTATCTTGAGTTGAACTATGACCGCCTTTGGTGCTAGACACTTGATGACTTCATTTTCATTTAAAAATTGTACTTTTTCCCCTCCTGTGTTTATTTTCCCTTTGTTCCTGCTCAGTATTTTAAAGTCATTTTTCTTCTTCTTCTTTTATTTAATCCTTATTGTTCTCAGCTCTATAATGAGAACCTGAAGGAAAACTATTTCCCCACTGGCAGGCTGGGACATTATGTTGGAGGAATGTATGGTTTGGAAATTATTGCATTTCAAGCAAAAAAAAAACCACAACGTGAAAGGAGGTAAAAACATAGAAAACTGTGAGATTGTCCCTGAAGGGTGTTAGTTGGTATAATTATGTTCTCAAGTGAAAAAGAAGAGCTCTAATGTAAACTGACCCAGCCAATGTGATATGACTTCATATCAGGAAGTTTCTAAGCACGGGGCAGACATCAAGGTGGATAGTCAGAGTTTTCAAGAGGCTGAATCTTTTCCATCTCTCGTCTCTGATACCTTTGGAATGTAAGTTTTATTCTGAGACTTATTTCCTTAAAATTTACAAGATGCTGACAACAGCTTATGGGGCATTGAGTTCTCTTATTTGCCTTGAGAGAAAGCAGTTCAGAGTCTGGGAACATGGTCTTTCCATAACCAATTTAGAATGTTCGTGTCTCTCTTGATAAATAAGAGGCACCAACAGATTATGATACACCCATTGGCATGTGACAAGATTCTTGTACCCATTAATGGCAAATAGGGAAGGGTTACTATAATTTGCTTAGAGCAAGATTTTTCAGCCACAGAACTATTAATATTTGGGGGTCAGATAATTCTTTGCTTGGGGTTTGCTATTGTGTTTGTCCAAGAAGCATCATTCATTAATCATTAGATCTCAGGACCACCCCTCCCCAGCTATGAAAAATGAAAAAGTATCTCCACACTTTAACATCTGTCCTCTGGGGGTAACGTTGTTCCTAGGATGAGAACCACTGGCTAGGACCAATAAAGTTGAATATTCGGGAAACAACCACAGTGTCTGCCACAATTAACTCTCCCTCGTTTCACTAATTTTCTCCTTTGAGAAATCAAATTTTGAAATTTTAAGTTTTATTTTAAAATGTTTTTATTTACAAGGTCTTTATTACAGCATGCTCAGTGGATCTGGTCTACCTAATGTTTGTTCCTAAGTGTCAACACATGCAGTCTGCAAGTGGGTACATATTGTCTCAATGTCACTCTGATGTTGCTTCATACTAACCCTCGTACTCACTAGAGTAATTACCACCCGCTTGACTTCTATTCTATAAACAGGCACTGTCTTGCATCCTTTAGTTACATTATCTTAATTAATCTACAATGCCCACAATTCATGCACTTGGATGTCCATTTTACACTTGAGGAAATTGAGGTCATTTTTAGCTAAGGTCAGTAACCCCTGCATTTATAATCGGGCATAACGTGGGTATACCATAGAAACACAATTTGAACCTAACCTCCTGCCAATCTACACTCACTTTTTTCCAGTCCGACATCTGCCAATATCTATGTAATTCTCCTTTGATGAGTTCACCCTTTGGATCTCCAACCATCTAGGATTCTATCATTACAAGGACAGGGGTCCTGGGCTCAGGGAGCTGGGAAAGATGGGGAGCTCTGAAAGAAAAGGAGGTCGAGGGAGAAAGTTTGCTCTGCCTTACAGACTTGTCTCCATGAGGCTGGCTTCTGACTCATGTGATAAATCCTGTTCGCTCAAGTCACTTTTTCAGCCACAGCTGCACACAACACAGTAATCACCATCAAAGGGGTCATCTCCAAATTGCAAAGGACAGCCCAGCAGAGGAAATTATAACAGATAACACATAATGCCTGTGTATATCCATCAAGCAGACAAGGGCTGTGCGCAGAATTCTAACTCTGTCCCCCTGTAGCTCTCCCCATGCCTTCCATTCTTTTTCAATAGCCCTCGTTTGAACCACACTTTTTAAAAGTCTCCTCCCCGCCTTTTCTCTTTCCAGCCTCTAATCTATTTTACTTAATTGAATTATTTTTTCTGAACCACTTAATAGTTAACTTCCCTGCTACCAAAAATAAACAGACAAAACAATAAAGAACTATGATAGGATGCAATGAAGCCAGGGCTTCTCAGTTCCTCATACCCAGTGCCCTGCACAGCATCAGGGCTATCCCACGGCAGCCCCCTGTGCTCTGGTCCCTTCTTGATCTCACTGTTCCATCAGATTCCACCACACTGAGTCTCATGCATCACACATGTGTGATCTGCCTCCTCTGTCTCTCTCCCCATCCTGCTCCTTCGGCTTAGCACATTCTGTCTCTGTTGCCTTGTGTAAATAGCCTCACATTTTTCACACTCAGCAGCTAGAGTCATTACACCCATTTTACAGATACCCAAAATGTGAGAGATGAGATTTGATTCACTAGGTTTCTGAGTCATAGAGCAGGGTACCTATAGCAATGTTACAGTTTGGAAGTCAAATCACAGGTCTTCTGATCATCTAACTCTTCATCTGATGTAACTTCATCATTATTCACCACCCAATTGAAGCACAAACACGCATGCTCAAAATCGCATCCAGTCCCATTTCTCACAGCTACTTTATCTTCAGACTTCAGCTGGTAACATCCACATGGCCCATTTAAGCGCATTATCAACAAACTTTCTTTCCTGCTTCCTTTTGTCCTAAACTCAAAGGCATTATCTCCACGAGATTAATCCAGAAGCTGCTGTAGCATTTGTACAGGAGATGGCATCTCCCCTTATCTTAATTGCATATTTGTAAAACCCGCCCTGTGCTCGCTTCATATGGTGTGCCATTTGGTGTTTATGACCATCGTACTTGAGTTAACAGCATATGGGGAACTCAGCCACTCTGAATACTAAGCTTATCCAGTATCTCTCCCAGGGCCGACATGAGAAATAACTAATAAAAATAATGACAATAATAGAGGGTCATATAAATGCCACAAGCAATAGTGATTCTTCATTCTAAACTTTCATAATATCTTCTCTACCAACATTATAAAAGGATGTGTGTGGGGAGAAAGCAAAACATCCTATGTAAATAATTAGAAATATTTCCTGGAGCTTTATTTCAAATTCTTCTATTAAAGGTTAAGATTCAATTTTAGGGTCAACCTGAAGGTGAGGCAAAGATTCAGGGATAATGGAACTGGAAATTGTGTGACCTTTGCACAGACCTCTCTTTGTATTTATGCATTTTTCCCCAACCAGCAATAATAATAATATAAAAAGATACAAGGATAACACTTAACTAAATCAGATGCAGATGGCTGTTTT
This sequence comes from Perodicticus potto, assembly GCA_963574655.1. Lineage (NCBI taxonomy): Eukaryota > Metazoa > Chordata > Mammalia > Primates > Lorisidae > Perodicticus > Perodicticus potto. The sequence goes on from CAUYRH010161075.1 coordinate 36,555, forward strand.
ATCAAGAAGAGGCAATTTTTATCATTTTAAAAGCTTTTGTTTTTGTAAAGGAAAGAAAATGAGACATGTTCCCGTGCTTTTTTTTTTTAAGAGCAGAAAAAGCATATGTTTTTTAATTCGAAATGGAGTATTAATGGTGTTACCTCCCGAGAATTGCTGCACTAGAGTGAATTATAGAAAATGCATTTACTTGCAAGGTTTCTGGTAAATTCTTTTCTGACTTAGAGAGTTAGTGGCATATTATGTCAGCCTCCCTTTCCAAAAGAATACTGTACGTGCAACTGAGAGTCTATTTCCAGAGCCTCTTTTACAAGATCATCTTGTTTTCTTTGTTTATATTATTGATTTAGGGAAAATCATTTGGTGAATATTGAGTGTTCATGTAAACGAGGAGGTGGTAATATGCAGCAAGTAGACAGAGAGATATAATGTAACTGAGATAATAAAACCTGTGTCTGCGCTGAGATTTACGGTTTTCATCATTCTACTTGAACCTCACCATACCCCTGAGACTTATGGGTATAGAATAGCAGGAGAATGTTACAGTTTGGAAATCAAAGCACAGAGTGTTTAATTGGCTTTCCTTTGGGTCCCTCCCCCTGGACAGCCTATGATGGAACTGGAACTAGAGCCTTCACCAGTTGACCTAATGTTCTTTCTGCACTAAGACACTTCCAGATTAAACTCCAACCAACCCATCCACGGGCATTTACAGAGTGCCTACTGTTTAGCTAGCACTGAGTTGAAATAGTCACAGACAACAACATTTTCAGATGCTCTCTGTACACAAGTTGCTTACTGCTAAGTCTAAAAGACAAGATGGAAATTCATGAGCTACTTAGTGAACAAGATAAGAGACTAGAAAACTGTGAGATCAATGCAGGCTGGTAAATGCAGGCCTTACTGAGCAGGGATTCTTTAATAAAGACCTTGGCAATGAGTAGAAAACTAAGGATATTGGCTAGCATTTATTGAGCAGTTACTATGGTACAGTCCCTTGAGTTGATTCCCTCATTCAGCAAATATCTTCTAGTTTTGACACACAAAAGG
>CAUYRH010161085.1:0-15376 GCA_963574655.1 Perodicticus potto
CTACAGGCGCCTGCCACAACGCCCGGCCATTTTTTGGTTGCAGCCGTCATTGTTGTTTGGCGGGCCCTGGCTGGATTCGAACCCGCCAGCTCAGGTGTACGTGGCTGGCGCCTTAGCCCGTTGAGCCACAGGCGCCGAGCCAATAGGAGTACTTCTTGTTGGAGAAACTGGGAAGGCTCTTTAGAGGAGGTAAGATTTCAGCTAGGTATTAAAGGATTTATGAAGCAGGGATTGAGGTACAGGGATGAGAAAGGACTTTCTAGAAATCCATGGACAGAATTTGGAACCTGGTGGGCCTAGAATGTCCAGGGAGCAGGTGATGACCTTGGAAAGATGGGCCAGGGCCAGCTTATGAAGGGGCAGGTGGAGGAGCCTGTATGTTCAAAAGGGGAGGGTTCCACCTATGACCCCAGGGGGCAGCTCAGAGGTCAGTCTACAGAGGTCAGTCTCCTAGAGACAAGCTTTTTCGTGTGGCTTTGTTCCTCCTAGACCCTTTGTTTCCTGAGTCAGGGTCAGCCTACCACCAGGGCCAGTCTGCCTCCGTTGTCTGGATTCAGAAGACAGAGGGCTGTAACAATCTGCTCGCCTCCTACTAACATACTGGGAAAGAAAAAAAAATTTTTTTTTAGCACAGTTTCCTGGCAGGGAACTGTGGGGAAAACTCGGGGGCCCTCTCCCTCACCCCCAGGGCATGGTTTAAGTAGCAGTTGATGAGGGACTGAAAGAATGTTCTCAGGCTCTCAGGTCAGGGCAGCAGTGGAAACAATGGTGAAGATGGAGCAGGTGTGGATCCCAGTTCCTGCCCACTGCCTTCTGTGCTGCAGTTGGGCAAGACTCTTAATCTCCTTGAACCTCAGTTTCCTCCTCTGTGAAATGGAAACAATAACACTGACCTTGCCTTAACCAAGTGGGGGTGTACTGGCCAACTGCTGCCCCCTTCTTCACTCCATGGCTTGTGGTCCAAACACTTGTTTGTTGAAGCATCCTTATTTTATCCTCTTGGGCCGTCATGTCATTGTCTCTGATCTTTCTAGGGTGAAATGCCCTAGACTCAGAGCTGGGGGGGTGGTGGCGGAAAAAGACTTTGCCATCCAGAGCAGCCTCTCATTTCACAGGTAAGAAATTCAAGGCTCAGAGGCGAAGTAACAGCATTCTCCAGCTTTCTTGGAGCACAACAGCCCCTTCTACCTGGGCTCGCCCAGTGGGTGCCATGCAGAAGCTTGCAGCAACTATCCAGATGGTTCAAGCCAAAGGACCTAGAAAATTCTCAGACACACAACTCCCAGATCATCTGCAGAACTAAAAGCAAAAATCTCTTTAGTCCTCATTTCACTGCAATCCTACAGGGGACAGTTTTGCCTTCTCCCCCTGAGCTAAGCTCCTCTGAACAACCTCGAGGTGGGGCAGACACTGTAAGTGGGGCTCTGAGTTCCTTGTGGAATCAGCTCACAGATTGCCATACTAGGACATTTTCGCGCTTCTTAATGCCAAAAGTTGCCTCGGGTGCCGGTCTGCTTCCAAGACAGGCTTTGAAGGAGTGACTGAAGGCTCTGGATGAACCTGAAATCTGTGTGCTCAGGCAGATCTTGGAAAGTCGATGGGATTTGGTATCAGCAATAGAACACTGGGGTCAAAAATGACAGTAAAAGGGTGTGAGCGGAGAAGTCTTTGGATGACTGCAAGTATACAGGATGTCCATAAAGTTCATGTTCAGTTTTAAATTGCACATTAATTAATTAATTAATTAATCTTTGGAGACAGTCTCACTCAGTCGCCCTTGGTAGGGTGGCATCGTAGCTCACAGCTACCTCAAACTCTTGGGCTCAAGCTCTTGTCTCAGCCTCCCTGGTAGCTGGCACTATGGGCACCCACTATGATACCTGGCTATTCTTTGTTTTTTTTAGTGGCAGGATCTCACTTTTGCTCAGGCTGGCCTTGAACTCCTGAGCTCAGGCAGTCCACCCCCCTTGGCCTCCCAGAGTGCTGGAATCACAGGTGTGAGCCACTGCGCTCGGCTATAAATTGCACACTATTTTAAATTGCACACGAACTTTATGGACACCCTCTCTATATAATGGGGCTGTATATATAATGTATATATAGTGAGGTTTTTTTTGAGATGGAGTCTTGTTATGTTGCCCGGGTTGGTCTTGAACTCCTGGACTCAAGGGATCCTTCCGCCTCAGCCTCCTGGGTAGCTGGGATCACAGGCATGTGCCCACACCTTGCTCCAAGTGAGGATTTGATAAGCTAATATATGCTGGTAAATTGTTTACCCTCAAGACAGGCAGAGAGTGATTAATAAACAAGAGCTGCTCTTGATGCTATTGTTGGTGTTGTTTATTGTCATTGGCTGAGGATCAGGAAGGTCACCTTGGCAGCAGGCAGCCTGCATTGGGGACAAAAAAAAAAATTAAATTTGTATTTGGATGACACGAATTTGTGGGCTGGTAGCCCCTCCAGGGCAACATGGTAACCATGCCAACGGCGTGAGTGCCGTCTCTCTAGAACAATACTGGGTGCTCTTTGTAATATGTCCCTTCGTGTCCAGACTTCTCAGGCAGCTCAGAGTGTCCCAGAGTATCCTGGGGAGCTGGGGGTGGGGTGGGGGGACAGAACGTGCCTTTTCTGGGTCACTTATTCACCGGGCTCCGATGGAGGATTCTGTCAATGCTTTGGAAATCCAGCCCTGCGTGAGGTGCAGTCGTGACTACTAGCTCAGGGTGGGATGCAGGAAAGAATTATTACATACCTGTGATGGTGGGTGCCTTCCATGTGCCTCACACTGGTGCCAAGCAGGCACCGAGCAGGCACAGCGCACACGCTGGCTGACCCCTACAACAACCCCAAGGTACAGACGCGGTTCCTTTGAAAAAACGAAGATTCTGATTTAGTAGGGTCCAGGGTGAGACTTGATATTCTGCATTTCATTCTTTCTTTTTGACACAGGGTCTCACTTTGTCACCCAGGCTGAAGTGCAGTGGCAGGACTTACAGCTCACTGCAGCCTTGAACCCCTGGGCTCAAGGGATCTTCCCACCTCAGCCTCCTGAGTAGTTGGGACTACAGCTGAGCCACCGTGTCTGCCCTGGTTAGTCCCTTTTTGCAAGTAGCTTATTCAAGTGTACTTAGCTGGCACACTGGCAGGATAAGATTTGAACCAAGGTCCACAATGATGTTCTTTCTTCCATCACACCACACACATCCTTAGGAAGCTAAGGGGCTTCTGCTGGGTTCCCTGAGTGAGAAGCCCTGAACCAGATGAACACACAGATTGGGACCCTGCCATTAAACAATGGCCCCCTTCACCTCGCTCAGGGGTTCTCTCTGGAGTCGTTTAATGGCTATGTTTATTGATGAAACTTATGAGCCCTGGGAGCAGTCTCTGTGGAGTTTGCAGCTGTCTTCCCACAGTGCAAGGAAGATGAGTGCCAGTGAACACAGGCAGGGAGTCACCCTGGGGCAGTGTGAGGCTGTCAGGTTTGGGATTGTGCCAGACTTGAGTATGAATCCTGGCACTGCCCCTTACCAACTATGTGACTTTGTTCAAGCCATAGGACATCTCTTAGCCAGTTTCTTCATCTGTAAAACGAGAATGGGAATCGTACCTATCTCAGAGGGGTATCTTGAGGCAAAAAATATGTGCCCATCTCTGTAAGTTCCTTGCCTGGTGCTGGGAACACGGTAGATGGTTCCTCAAGAGTTGGGATGGATGAGGTTGCTCAGTACAGGGCAGAGTGAGAACTCCAGCACTTCAGGGTAGGGTAGAAGACAAGCCACACGGGAGACAGAGAGAAGCAGGTGGAGCAGCAGAGAAGCCAGGAGAGTGCAGGGGCATGAGAGGCATGAGAGCCGGTCCAGGAGGGGTGAGCAGTGGTGCCCAGTCTAGCAACGCAGGCCTGAGAGGTGAGGACTGTGACAGAAAGGAAGGTTCTGGTGGCCAAGGCAGAGGAGTGGGGGCATAGCCAGAGCACACTGGGTGGGGGGAAGGTAAGGAAGTAGAGATGGGGAATTTTGGTGAGTGGCAAAGAAAAGATTCCCGAGAGGGTGATCATTTATGCATGTCGAAATTGATTATTCAGAATGCTTCAGCTCTGCTTAATTTTCAATTTTGAAATCAATCTCAGTCCACATGATCAGAAAAGCTGGAAGAGTTCTCAGCCCTCGAAGAGCTAGAAGGAGCCAAGGTGGTGTCCCCATCTGGCGCTGGCCCTCCTCTCACTGGAACCCCATTCCCATGGAGGGTGGTTGGGTGATTAATTATACCCAGCATGCACACACTCTCTAAAGAAGACATTCACTAGGGTAAGATCAGCCTGGTTTGTTAACCTGGATTCCATCAGCAAAGGTGACTCTCAAAGTGTGCCAAAGCCTAGGATAGTGGGGCCTCCTCCCAGACCCACACTCAAATCCTGTTTCGTGGGCACTGAACTGTGGTCATTTTGGCATCCCAGCAGGAAGAAGAAGGCCTGAGAAGCAGGAGCCGTATGTATGGAGACCCTAGCTCTGCTCACTCACTGCACAAACTGAGGCCAGCCCCACCTTCTCCTCTGACCGGTTTCCCTTTATGCAGGACAAGGGGTTGGACAGTGGTGACTCTAAGGGTCCTGTGTGCTCTGACATTTCAGGATGTGGATTTCTATTCTATAGTCCTTTACATAATTATTTTGAAACTTTTTTTTTTTGAGACAGAGTCTTACTTTGTCACCCTTGGTAGAGTGCTGTGGTGTCACAGCTCACAGCAACCTCCAACTTCTGGGCTTAGACGATTCTCTTGCCTCAGCCTCCCGAGTAGCTGGGACTACAGGCACCTGCCACAACACCCGGGTATTTTTTGTTGCAGTTTGGCCAGGGCTGGGTTCGAACCTGCCACCCTTGGCATATGGGGCCAGCGCCCTACCCACTGAGCCACAGATGCCACCCTATTTTGAAACATTTTAATTATTTATTTCTGACACAGAGTCTCACACTGTCACTGAGGCTAGAGTGCAGTGGCATCATCCTAGCTCACTGCAGCCACAAATTCCTAGGCTCAAGTGATCTTCCTCCTCAGCCTTCCAAGTAGCAGGGTCTATAGGTGCCCACCACCATACCTGATTAATTTTTCTCCTTTTACTAGAGACAGGGTCTCGCTCTTGCTCTGGTGGGTCTTGAACTCCTAACCTCGAGCCATCCTGTCCCGACAGTCTCCCAGAATGCTAGGATTATAGATGTGAGCCACCGTGCCCAGACTTGAAATAATTCCTTAAGTCCAATTTCCCAGATGGCAAAACAGGTCTGTCTGGAAAAGGCCCAGCCCCCAGTCCCTCCCTTCTCCCTTGTAAAGCATTTTATTTTGCAGAACAAGAGTCCTGGCCTCCATATGGCTTCCACCTCCTCCAGTGGTTCCCAATTGCCTAAGGATACAGCCTCGAATCTTCAACCTGGCAGTTAAGATATTCCAGAACTTGTTTTACCCAACCTCATTTTCAACTGGCAGGCCACTCGTCTCACCACCAAGCCTTTACTCAGGCTGTACTTGGTGCCCTATTACCTTTTCCTGACTCACATCTCTTTTGTGGGCCAGCTTACCTGCTCTTTTGTATTTAGACCTTACCTCAGAGCCCAGGACTGTGTCTTATCTTCCCATTCTTTCCCCCCATGCATACAGTTGGTGCTCAATACAATTAGCAGTGAGCCTAAGACTCCTTCTCCTATACTACCCTTGGCATGTTGGACTTCAGACCCGTACCTTTTAGTCATTGGGATTTTCCTAGGGGGCTGCCCCAGGGCCTGGCCTCGGGAACCCTCAGCCTCCAGTGCCAGGACTTGGGAGGGGCTCAGTGACCAGCCAGTAGATCCAGTCCCCCGTTTGCCATAGGAGGAAGTCCAGCTTTCTGGTGGACTCAGACTCTGGCCCCACCACCTACAGGCTGTGTGACCTTGATCAAGTCAATAAATGCTGTGCCCATCCGTGGGGTGGGTTGAGGATTAAATAGGATAATGCCTGTACAGGTCTTGCACTGGGCCGGCTCCCAGGTGTGTCCTGAATGTTACTCACCCTGGCCAGGCCACCAGACTCTCCCCTCATGGAAGGCACAGTGGGCTCAAGGCCAAGGCTAAGGATGGGTGTGTGAGAGTGTGTGTGTGTGTGTCAGGGCTGTCACCAAGGATTCTGGCCTGGGCAGTGCACACCGCGGCGCAGGGTGCGGCTCCGCAGAGCCCATGAGCCTGGCTAGGCTCGGGGCGGGAGAGACCGCGGGAGCGCGCCTGACCCACCCCTCCCGGCCCGCGGCCTCCCGGTTTCTCCACCCCGGAAGGTTTATATGCTTTGGGGGCCTTTCTCGAAGCCAGATCTCTAACGTGGATTCAGTGGCGCTTTTCAGGGTGGGGTAGTGACAATGCGCTGCCTGCGCAGCCGCCATCACCGCGCCCCTCCTCGGGCTCCGCAGTCCCCCGCCTAGCTCTCACTTCTCCCACCTCCACCTCTGCGGCTGTAAAATGCAGCACTCGCACGGCGCCTGCGCGGCTTTCGGGCGGGGCGGTGGCCGCAGTTATTTATAGTAGGTGACGTCACCTTGAAATAGACCGTTAGGGCTGGCCCGCCCTTCCCCCCTCCCACTCCCGCCGCTCCTCGGCGCCCGGACCGGCCGCTGCCACTGCGCAGGCGTCGTCCTGCCTTCCCATCCCCCCGCAAGGCGACCGCCTCTCCTCCCTTGGCGGCGTCTGCGGCGCGAGCCACAGCGCGCGCGGCGAGCCAGCGAGAGGGCGTGAGCGGCGGCGCTGCCTGCAGCTCGCAGCCTCCGGCCGGCCGACGAGCCAGTGCGCGTGCGCGGCGGCGGCCTCGGCGGCGACCCGGGAGCAGACCGGCGGGCGAGCGAGCGAGCGGTGCCCGGCGCGAGGCGAGGCTGAGCCGCGAGTGACATGGGGGACCGGGAGCAGCTGCTGCAGCGGGCGCGGCTGGCCGAGCAGGCGGAGCGCTACGACGACATGGCCTCCGCCATGAAGGCGGTGAGCGCGCCTGGAGCCCGGGGCGCCCGGCACTGGGGAGGGATGGGGCGTCCGGGTGGCGTTTCCCTCTTGGCCCGGGGCGACCCCACAACCTGGCCGGGCGCGGCCCCCCCCCCCCCGGCAGCGCGCGCGCCCCGCCATTTCCCGAGGCTGGGCTCGGGGGTGCGGTCCCGGGGAGGGCGCGCTCCGGGCGGGCGGGCGCGGGGGTCGCCGCCTCGTAGCGCATCGCCCCGGGTGCGGGGAGGGGGCGCCCTCGGAGAAGCGAGGGAGCCACGTTCTTCCTTCTAGGCCGTTCTGCGAACCTGGGGGCTCATCCCTTACTCTCCTGCCTCCATCCCCCAGCTTGCAATAAAGGATCACCAGCGAGTGGCACCCTGTCTCTCCTGGTTTTCTCTGTCACGACCTTCTGTTTTGCTCTGCTCCCCTAAGCATTCAGGTTCCACCTTACCACGCCTGGGGTCTGGCTTTGTGTGCGAAGACCCCCTTCTTTAGTGGGGGGGGTGATGTCGACGGCCGGGGGGACCGGGGCGCGGAGGGTGTGGGCCCCAAGTTTGATGCTGCACCGTCTGCCAGAATGAAACGAGACGGGACTTCTCGGTCAGACGAACCTGTGCGCCTCTGCCTTCCTGAGACCCTCCTCGATCGGTTCTGTCACTTGATTTCCGGTAGAGTCGTGCCCAGCCACACCCTAGCCAAGACGGTGCATTAGACACCACCTGCATTTCTGAGACTCTGGGTTCTGCTCACCATGTCACTGCCTCTCTTTCTGTCGCTGCGTTATTTTACATTTTCTTTATGTGAACATTCTCTTTGCGTCAAGGTCACACAGTGGTACAGCTACAGCTGTGGCCAGCTACCTGCTGTGTTCATCAAGCATACAACCTCCTGAGACGAGGGGGGATCCCCTCCGATTCCCTCTTAGACCAGAAATTGGAGGGGTGAGACTCGGGAATCTGCATTTTAAACAGCTCTCACGGGCACTTTTTAGCTGGCTTAAGTTTGAGAATTCCTACCCTGGAATATAGCTAATATGTCCTTTAGAAGGAATTCCTTCAAGAAAAACTTGAAAGGTTTTCTGAAATTTTAAGTCATTTGAATAGTCTTTTTAAGGCTGTTGTTATTAATATCAAATGAAATGTGTAGCTGAGGCCAATATTTAAGATTATTCAGGGAACAAAGATACTTCAGTTATCTTTCTTGTGATGTCCATGTTACTCATTTATCTAGGTACATTTGGAAACCAGCAACAGTAGGGCTCATTTCTTGATTCCTTGGTGATCCTGATTTGAGCACTCTGGCATGCTGCTGTGGTTAAAAAGAAGTTTTTCATCCAAACTAGGGAATGGTCTAGGTTTGGGGCCTGAAATTTATGTAATCGTGGGATCCCTCTTCTAAAAAATTAGTCTAAAATATAATTTTGCAAATTTATAGAAATGGGACTGGCTGAATGAGTGCATTTCCTGGGGTCGTTAAAGCTTAATTTTCTTTTAGGATAAAGCTGCCTCACAGCAGGTCACACTTAAGTGAGCCTCACTTCCCTAGTAACTGAGTGGTACTGGGGTGATGTAGGCTGAAGCTTCTCTGGACATTTTGGTAAGGCCCTTGGTAACCCCTTGGGTGGGACTAAAATGCTGTAGTGTTAGTAGCCCTTTGTGAAATAAAGATCTGAGAAGGAAGGATGGGGTTTGAAGGTGAATTGAAGTTAAGGAAAAAGGGCTAGAAGCTACTATCTGAAACTATCAGAAACCTCAGGTAACTTGAGATGGGAAATAATGGAGAGATGTTTCCAGAATGAAATGTGTTTGGAGCAGAGAAGATGGGCTTTCTGGTCTTCATAAGCAGGCTTGAAAGTGCTTTCCTGCAGCTAGCTTTTTGTGTCCACAGATCGTCTGAGGCATTAAGGTATTGTTTTGCAAACTAATGGACCTTTCAGTATGCTGGGAGTCTAGAATATGTCTATGGGAAATGATTAATGAGTGGAAAAGCGGTCCAGCATTGAAAATTCAATCCAGACTTTAATCATGTCATCTTAGAATTGTGATAAACCATTTCCTCAAGATAATTCCTATCAAAAAAATACAAAAATGTCAAAGCCCCTGAAACAAAGAAAAAGAAAAAATACACAGATATGTCTGTTTTTTATGATAAAGTTTTTTTGTCATGCAAATGAAATAGAATTGTTGGAAGAGACTTGGCAGGGGTCAGTGGAGAACACCTTATTTTTTTTAATCTATTAAGTTGATGTTTATAGATAAATTCTTAATGTTATTGGGATGACTCAGTTCCCATTTTATTAGCATAAGCGTTAATAAGCTTCTGTAACCCTTTGGGTTTACAGGAATGTAAAGGGCAGGTAAGTAGACTACTCTAAGAAGGATGGAGCCGGGAACCTGAACTGAGGGTATGTTCTGATGCCACCACTCTTGTGACCTTGAAACTTATCTATTGGCTTCGGGTTCTCTGAAGTATAAATCTAGTAATGTTGGTGTTACTAACGAGTCAGTTGTCACCTTTGATCTTCTAACTTCTCTGTTTCCTTTATAATTTAAATGGTCACCTAATAATGCCTACCTGTAATGATTGATGTTCCTTATTCTACTCACATATTGGAAACAATGGTGTTGCTTCATCAGTTGAGAGCTATGATTCCCGGCCTCACTCCATAATTTGAAAAGGCAAGAGGTCTTTCTGAAATGAAGTGTAAAGGACTATCTTCAGGCTCTCCTTATCTCATACCTAGTAGCTTCATAGAGTGTAATAGTGGGAATAAACATTGGGAAAGAGTCCAGAACTCAAGTCCTTTTACAGTCCCTAACCTCTAAAATGGGTAGAACCCTATTTTATGAGAACTGAAATAAACTTATGAAGTGGAATTAGTGCGTAAGACTAAGTGATTTATGGACAGAGGGAAAATAACCAGATTTCCAGTGAATATTCAAAAGTAGACACAATTCATTCGTATCTCTTAACTGCCATAAGTCAACTATTTTATGTTAAAACGTAGGTGGTAATCATGAAGTTGTAAACTGTAAAAATTATCTGGGGTAGCATGATGTCTTAACACTGATGCCCAGTTGATGGCAGTGTTGACAAGATGGGGAAAAATACATTTGAAGGTCTTGAAGAATATCTATAGAAATCTTAAGTGCAGGAAACAAAACTGCAGTTTAAGGAAACAAATAGGAGTCAGAGAAGAAGAGGCCCTTGGCCCACCAAAGGCAAAAGTCTCTCCTGACAGCTGTGAGATGATGGGAAGTGGGGAAATGAGCAGTTGCTTTGTAAAAGAGCAGGACCACATGGCCCAGGATGAGATAAGCTCTGAGTTGCAGATGGTAACAGGTGATTTTGAGGTGTATTCAAGTGTGGGTAGTATTAAATCTTTAGAACCATGCTGGTACTATAGTAAGAAATATGTAAAAATAAGGGAACCCTGTTTCCCACTGATTACTTGAAATGTAATTATCTCAGTCATCTATTGGCTGAGGTAGGAAGAAAGCCTTCTTTCTGGATTATTGTAATAGTCTGAATTAAGAAATTAACTCCTTATGAGTTGTATTTAACTCATGCTAGTTTTTTTTTTTCTTTTGAGACAGAGTCTCATTATGTTGCCCTTGGTAGAGTGCTGTGGCATCACAGCTCACAGCAACCTCAAACTCTTGGGCTTAAGCAATTCTCTTGCCTTGGCCTCCCTAGTAGCTGGGACTACAGGCACCTTCCACAACGCACATCTATTTTTTTGTTGCAGTTGTCATTGCTGTTTAGCTGGCCCTGGCTAGGTTTGAACCCACCAGCCTGGGTGTATGTGGCTGGCTCCACCTAACTCATGCTAGTTATGAGCTCAGGGCCTCATGAAACACATATAACTCAGAGGTCTTGCACATTGACTGCCACATAAAAAAAAAGTTTTTTTTTTTCCTGGGGTCATGGGGCTTTATTAGGTCAAGAGACGTGAGTTATATATGCTTCATGAGGCACCAGGCCCCAAACTAGCATGAGTTAAATACAGCTCAGATAGCAGTTAATGTGCTTGATCTAATAAAACACCATGGTCCCAAGGAAAAATACTTTTTTTCTAGTGCGGCAGTGTGTTAAAAGGTACTTAAGGTGGCAAAACAGCTCACATAGCTTTTTGCAATTAAGTGGGAGTTGTGGCTCCCCATATGGCTTTGGGTTCCTGAACTGTCCCCAGAAGAGCTTTTGCCACAGTCAAGGATTGGCTACCTTAAAGAAACCAAAAATGTGTGCTTTCATCTTTTTCTCGGATTTCATATTAGTGGTGGACTGTATTGTCACACTTACCCAGAAATGTGGTTTGGAAGTGGGTATACTGTATGTGTTTTTATTATTATGTTCGGTAAGTATGAAGTTTTTATTTTGCTTTTTAGGTATTAAGTAATTGGTAGCTGTCACGTGTATGTTCTCGTTGTAATCTTTTTTTTTTTCTTCTTCTTTTTTTCCTTTTTTTTTTTTTTTTGAGAGTCTCAAGCTGTCACCCTGGGTAGAGTGCTGTGGCATCACAGCTCACAGCAGCCTCCAATTCCTGGGCTCAAGCGAGTCTCTTGCCTCCGCCTCCCAAGTAGCTGGGACTATAGGCGCCCACCACATTGCCCGGCCATTTTTTGATTGCTGCTGTCATTGTTGTTTGGCCGGCCCTGGCTGGATTTGAACCTGCCAGCTCAGGTGTATGCGGCTGGCACCTTAGCCCATTGAGCAACAGCCTCTTTCTTTCCTTTTTTGAGACAGAGTCTCACTTTGGTGCCCTGGGTAGAGTGCTGCGGCGTCATAGCTCACAGCAACCTCAAACTCTCGGGCTCAAGCAATTCACTTGCCTCAGCCTCCCGAGTAGCCAGGACTACAGGTGCCTGCTATAACACCCAGGTGTTTTTTAAAGCCGGGGTCTGTTGTTGCTCAGGCTGGTCTTGAACTCGTGAGCTCAGGTAATCCACCCCCCTCAGCCTTCCACAGTACTAGGATTATAGGCATGAGCCACCGTGCCCGGCCCATAATCTTTTTTTTTTTTTTTAATTAAACATTTTTTTTCCCTTTAACCTCCTAAATGTTTTCCAGGACTCGTTTATTCTTTATGACAATTCTGGATTAACTCCATTTTATAAATGAGACTTTTAAAAGAGGTTATTTTTCTCATGGTCAAGCAGCTAGTAAGTTGTGAAGCCAAGAGTTGAACTCTTGAATTTAGAGGTCTCACTTTAACTAAACACTGTATAATAATGCCCTGTGAGGGTAAAGGATAATATGTCTTGTGTATATTTTGGTATATTAACTACTGTTAACATTGGTGACTAAATTCCAAGCACTTTACACAAGTGGGCTTCCTAAATTTTATCTTCTGGATACTAGTCATTTTTGTCAAGCTTGAGTAAAAACAACATAGTGCTTGCTTATAGGTCTTAGCTACTGCAGAGAAGCAAAAGAGGGAAACTCACAAATTTGGATTTTGATCGCTCTGAAGGCCAGAGGGTTTTTTTTTTAGTTGAATTTGAGTTCCTACCATGAATTAAGTACAGGACTGCATTACATTTCACTTGGGGTATTTTAAGACATTGTTTCGTATCCTTGGTACCAATGATTTGTCCATATTGCCTGTAACTTGAAAGCTTATAGGCCCCCAAATTTCTGTCTCTGGGTTGCTGGTGAAATTCCTCCTAGTGTCCGAGCAGAGTCAGCTTGTCATCCGCCCCAGCATTTTGGTGCTCCTTCCGACTCTGCTGCAGCAACATTCCCTTCTGCAGCAGTGGGAGTGGCACTTCCATGATCGGAACCTGGCACGGCTTCTGAAGCCTTCCATCCTGGTGCCTTCCAGGGACAGGAGCATGCCATCATGTCATTCAGATAGTTGTATTTAATCCCTGCCCATCCCTATGAGAACGTTCAATTATGTCAAAAGCCAGGCAAGGGCAGTCTCTTAATCATACAAGAATAGATATTTTATTTGACTAATATTAAGCTCAGAGAGCATTACCTAAACTTGTCTGCTCTGAGCTTGAAGTTGAGCCCATCTTGTGTGGCTTACAGAACTGCAGCCTTTCCCTGGTGAGGGTAAAGGGCTTGCCTGGGCTCTGGTTTGGGACGTTTCTTGCACAGTGGCCTGTAGGGAGTGAGTAGTCTGATGTTGGGTGCTTTGCCAGCTTGGGGTCAGGCCATTAACTTGGGAAAGAGCCAAAAGCTCTTTCATCTGTCTAGGTCACTTTTTTTTTTTTAAAAACACAGGTTCTACCAAAGAAGCTTAAAGATTTTATGATGTGGTTATGTTTACTTCATTGTTCGTGAGAATTTTTTTTTTTTTTTTGTTATGAACTCTTAAAAGGAAACCTGTTGATCCATTGAAGTGTGGATAACTGTACGGGATGGGCCAGTAGCTTGTGTGTAGGGTTTGCCCAGTATTAGTTTTGGTGCTGGTTATTTCCCAGATTAAGGACTTCTAAATTTTCCTAAATAGTCCCTGTGCTATTTTTGGCAGTGGATCTATTTTTACTCACAAACACATAGTTTATTGCCTTGTGAACAGCAGGAGGCGGCCCTTAGGGATTTTTGAGTAAGCAAATGGTGTCATAGGAAGATAAATGAATTAGCAGGACAAGTCATTTCTGACATTTACTAATGCTGTGTAGTCCCAGAGCAAAGGAAATTTGTGGAGTGCCCTGAGACTGGGAATGAGACATAAATGGCTGGCAGGGAGTCCAGTCCTTAAAAGACGTGGAAAGGACAGCTAATCGGGAGACTGAGGCAAGAGAATCGCCTAAGCCCAAGAGCTGGAGTTTGCTGTGAGCTGTGATGCCTTGGCACCTTACTGAGGGTGACAAAGTGAGACTCTGTCTCTAAAAAAAAAAAAAAAAGTGGAAAGGCGTATACACAGGAAGGGTGTAAATAGGATTAGATCAGGGTGGGGAGGTGGGCAGGAGATCAGGAAGGCCTAGGCTGCGAGCAGAGGTGGTGGAATCCCTTAGGTGGGTTGTAGCCATGTGAAGACTTACTGCCTAGAGCTGTACTCTGAGGGCAGCTATGTGTGGCACAAATGAGTGTTGTGGCTCTAGAGTGGAAAGAAGGTCGACAACTTGTCTAGGGCTATCTCTAAAATTTTATGTTTTGTCTTTGCTTCATGTTCCTAATTAGAAACTATTTGGAGCCGAGTTTAGTGGTGGTATTAGTCCCAGTTCAAGGCCAGCCTGGGCAACATAGCAAGACCTCATCTTAAAAAAAAAAAAAGAAGAACTATTTGGAAACCTATGATTATAGAGGTGCAATAAATGTCTTCTCCTTAAATTAGGCAGATAATCAGCTGATTTGCTGTGAGGCTGTTAGAGCTAATAGCAGAGCTAATAGCGTGTCCTGGTCCTTCCCATTACACTGGGCGCCTCCCAGTGTCTGCTTCTCTAAGCTTTTCTTTTTCTTCCCTTTTTTTTTTTTTAGAGACAGTCTCATTTATTGCCCTCGGTAGAGTGCCGTGGCATCACACAGCTCACAGCAACCTCCAGCTCTTGGGCTTAGGTGATTCTCTTGCCTCAGCCTCCTGAGTAGCTGGGACTACAGGTGCCTGCCACAATGCCCGGCTATTTTTTTGTTGCAGTTTGGCTGGGGCCAGGTTCGAACCTGCCACCCTTGGTATATGGGGCCGGCGCCTTACTCACTGAGCCACAGGCACCGCCCTCTCTTAGTACTTTTCATCAGTTCTCCTGGTTCCTGTATTTTGGTATTTGAAGTGCTTGGAACTGGTTGCTAAGCTAATGTTAATGGAGATTCTCTTTTCTTTCGTCTTTTTTTTTTTTTTTTTTAGCTGGCCCAAGCCGGGATCGAACCTGCCAGCCTGCGTATATGTGCCCATACCCTACCCACTGAGCTATGGGTGCTGCCTGAGATCCCCTCCCCCCCTCCCCCCCTCCCCCCCCGTAGAGACAGAGTCTTACTTTATTGCCCTCAGTAGGGTGCTGTGGCATCATACAGCTCACAGCAACCTCCAACTCCAGAGCTTAGGCGATTCTCTTGTCTCAGCCTCCCGAGTAGCTGGGACTACAGGCGCCCACCACAACGCCCGGCTATTGCTGCCTGAGATTCTTAATAAGTACCACTAATTAAAACTGGTCATGGCTTGGCACCTGTAGCTCAAGCGGCTAAGGCACCCGCCACATACACCTGAGCTGGCGGGTTAAATCCAGCCCACTCCTGCTAAACAACAATGACGGCTGCAACCAAACAATAGCTGGGCGTTGTGGCGGGCACCTGTACTCCCAGCTACTTGGGAGGCGGTGGCAAGATAATCGCTTTAGCCCCGGAGTTTAAGGTTGCTGTTAGCTGTGATGCCATGGCACTCTACCAAGGGGGACAGCTTGAGTTTCTTTCTCAAAAAAAAAAAAAAAAAAAGACTGGTCATG
>CAUYRH010161089.1:0-21885 GCA_963574655.1 Perodicticus potto
ACTCTTGCCCCAGTTCTCCCAAGGCAGTTCAACTGAGTGCCAAGTCCAAAAGAAACCCGAACAGCTCACAGGTAAGGCCTTTCCAGTTTGCAGTCTCACTGCTGCTGTAGCCACAGCTGCCAGCAGGATTAGACTGAACGAACACACGCAAGCACTTGCCAGATCTCCACTGCTTTTGCCTTCCCCAGGGGTCCAGAAGTCTCATGCTGTCTCCCTGTGTCCCCAAAGGGATGTTTGTGGGCAGATCTTGCCAGCCAAAGATGCCTGAATTCTTCTCTCCCCAGTCTCACCATGCCCAGTTGCAAGGAAGCTGTTACTCAGCCGCCATCTTGGGCTCCTCTCCCCCACCACCCTTCTTTATCACATATATTTTTATCAAGATCTATGTAATGACCGTAGGATACTGTTAACTTCCACCCTATCAATATGTCATTATTGTTAATATTTATAAATATATTTATCTCTTACACTTAGGGTTATTTGTTTTAGATTTTGTATTATTACTTTATACATTTTGCTTTTTTTCCATTCTTTTGTGTCTGACTGTCTTCCTGGGATAATTTTCCTTTTACTCTAAGAACAATTCAGTATTTCCCTTTAGTGAAAGTCTACCGGTGCCTAATTAGTTCTCTCAGTTTCTGATTTTCTTAAATTTCTTTGTGTAGCCTGACTGGGTTAACTGTTATTTCATTATTGCACATTGAATTCTAGAGGAGAGAGGTTTTTTCTTTTTCAATCTAAACATATTACTGTATTTTTTCTGCTAAAGTCAACAGTCATTTTTGTTGTTGGTCATTTAATGCTAATCTGAGGTTTTTTTCTCTACTATTCTCTGTCTTCATTTTCAGCCAAGGTTTGGTTTCCTTTGTTTTTAGCTTTCTTGAAATTCTTAAATTTTCCTGGCTTAATATGTTTTCATTAGTTTTATAAAGTTCTCAGCCATTTTTCTTCACATACTGCTTTTGCTCCTCTCTCTCTTTTTCTGGAACTTAATTACATGTATATTAGACTTTGTTTTTGTAATTTTGATCCCTTAATCCTTTTCTTTATTTTCTTGTGACTCATCTTTTAGTTCACTAATTTCCTTTTCAGTAATTTATAATCTGTTGTTAAATATACCTAATGAGGTTTTGTAGCTTTTGCTTCTAGAATACTTTTATGATTTATGAATTTCTTCCAAAATTTCTAGTCTTTTAGTAAGCATGGGTATATTAAAGTTGAGTGGGAGACTCTATAGTTCTGTTGCTATTATATGTTGGTTCTGTTTATTTTCATCTATATTGTCTTACATCGATATTATGTGCACGATAATTTTCCACGTTCAGATAAGTATATTAGAAAGTTGTCTATAGCAATAACTTCAGACCTAGAATGCTATCTTCCTCCAGAGAATGTATTTTAATTTGTTTTTCTTAGATGTTTGCAGCTGCTAGAAATTTGGGATGACTTCATTCCATTGTTAATTTTTAAGATAACATAAAGCGAATCTACAGTCCCATTCGAGGGCCTGGCTTCTTCTAGTTCACCTTTATGTCTAGCATGAAACTCTTTGAAATCACAACTCAGAGCAGAGTGATTCACTTAGCCTCACTCTCTTGGCAGGTCTTCAACATCAGTTCATATGCCTGTGTTACTGTAAAGCTGTCACAAGTATTGCTCAGGTTCTCAGCCGTTCCCTCTGGAATCCCGTAGATTTACATAAACCTAGATGGTATAACCTACATGTCAAGGTTTTACAATCTATAACCTATTGTTTCCAGGCTAAAAACCTGTTTAGCATGTTACTGTACTGAGTACTGTGGGTAATTGTAATGTAATGCTATGTATTTATGTATCTAAACATGTCTAAACACAGAAACAGTACAGTAAAAATACAACACAAAAGATAAAAAATGGTATGCCAATCTAGGGCACTTACCGGAATGGAGCTTTCAGGAGTAGAAGTTGTTCAGGTGAGTCAGCAAGTAGTGATGCATGAATCTGAAAGCTTAGGACATTACTGCACACTACTTTGGGCACACTGAGTTTATTTTAAAAGTTTTTCTTCGATAATAAATTTTTACTTTTTTACTTTTTTGTTAAAAGCTAAGACACACACACACACTTTAGGCTGTATAGCATCATGATCATTAATATCACTGTCTTCCACCTCCACATCTTATCTTACTGTAAAGTCTTCAGGGATAATAATACGCATGGAGCCCCACATCATCTCCCTGATAACAGTGCCTTTTTCTGAAATATCTCTGGAAGGACCTGCCT
Organism: Perodicticus potto; assembly: GCA_963574655.1. Taxonomy (NCBI): domain Eukaryota; kingdom Metazoa; phylum Chordata; class Mammalia; order Primates; family Lorisidae; genus Perodicticus; species Perodicticus potto. Next base: position 2,263 of record CAUYRH010161089.1, read on the forward strand.
GGGGCTGTTTTACAGTTATTTTTTTTAATAAACAGAAGAAATATATGCTAAAGATAAAAAGTGTAGTATGGGCTCGGCGACTGTGGCTCAGCGGGCTAAGGCACCAGCCACGTACACCTGAGCTGGCGGGTTTGAATCCAGCCCGGGACCGCCAAACAACAATGGCTGCAACCAAAAAATGGCCGGGCGTTGTGGCGGGCGCCTGTAGTCCCAGCTACTTGGGAGGCGGAGGCAGGAGACTCGCTTGAGCCCAGGAATCGGAGGTTGTTGTGAGCTGTGATGCCACAGCACTCTATCCAGGGTGACAGCTTGAGGCTCTGTCTCAAAAAAAAAAAAAAGTGTAGTATGGTACATACAACAACCAGTAACATAGTTGTTCATTATCATTATCCAGTGCTATGTACTATATTTAATTTTGTGTGCTCAACTTTTATGACTGGCAGCACAGTAGGTTCTTTACACTAGCATCAACACAAACACACAGCTGCAGTGTCACTGGATGATATTTTTCAGCTTTGTTACAATCTTATGTGATCAACATCATATGCATGTATGTGGTCCATTGTTGACTGAAATGTAGTTATATAGCACATTACTGTATTTTGCCACTCTTGTTTAAACCTTGGGTGATTGCTAGCCTTGGGAGTATGAAGAGCTCGTACACAGTGCTCACTTAAAGTTAAATACCAGCTACCCCTTTTAGCTTCCTTGTTAGTTGAAATCGAAAAAACAGTGTATTTTTCTAATTGTTGAACTAGAATTACCTTGGAGAGAAAGAACTTAATAAAGTGTTTTGGTTTTTTCAACCAATGGAATGTATTCTTTGTAATATCTGATCATTTCTTCATTTTTAACATTTTCTGTTTACAGTTTGTAAACTTCATTTCTAGTTTGATGTAGAAAAATTAGCACCTATTAAAAATTGAAAATTTCAAAAGTATGATCATATTCTAAAATGTTAACAGTTTAAAGATAACTTAGTTTTTCAGGTCTTACCCAAAATCACACTTTCCATATTCTATAAATTATATTGAATTACTTGGTATTTTAGCACCCTAGTGAATATCTAGTTTACTTTATTATTTGATTCACTTTTTATATTGAATTATGTTGTTTTCTTATTATACCTTTCGTATTTCTTCAAGAAAATTACTGCTGACATTTTGCTAGTTTTGCCTCTTGGTTTGGCATTTACATTTAAAAAATTATATTGTTTTGAAAATTATAAAATGTGATGGTTTAGTGACAAATCAGCAAAAATTAATGTTGAAATTTGGGGGGGGGTGTTCTCTTTCCTTAACTGAATGTGTAGGTATCCTGTTTTGTTTCTTTAATAGATAGCAAACAATAAAGATGCATTGAGGAAGACCTGGAACCCTAAGTTTACATTAAGAAGTCACTTTGATGGCATCAGAGCCCTTGCTTTTCACCCCATTGAGCCTGTTTTGATTACAGCATCAGAGGACCACACATTAAAAATGTGGAATTTGCAGAAAACAGCCCCAGCCAAAAAGTGAGAATATTCTATTTTAACATTATTTGAATAGTGTAACAGCTTTTCAGCACAAAAATTACAAATGTTATTCTTGCTACTGAATTTCTCAAATATTTCTTCTTGTTTTTTCTTCTTCACCTCGTCGCGTAATTTAGAGTGTTTTTCCCTTTATACAATCTAATGTTAGATTGGAAAACTGACACTTAGAAAGAAATGGTGTTGTCTGATGGTTTCCACAAGGTTTGTGAATGCTCATTATAGTCCTTATACATACAAGTGTTTAAATGGCTGTCATGTTTAGGGAGCCTCCTACCTACACCGAAAGTTTCTCCTATTTTTCTTTTTAGTATTCTTACCGACAATTATGTTTAAAATAATCAGTCCACCCCTATCCTGCCCTGTGTTTACTAGGTTTGGATTACAGGGTGAAGGAGAGGAAAGGCTGATTAGGAAGGGTGGAGGACCTCTCTTTTGTCTTTTCTTTTGGCCTTGAGCCTTTAGGTACTTTCCATACCCACCAATATGTCTAGACTGAAAAGTGCTGTTGTCATCACTTAATTGCTGGTGCTAGCTTTGGCCTCTTGGTTGCTGCCTAAGCATGGGTAGACATAAGTTAATACAGATACTTCCTTAGTCAGTTGCATAGCTAAACCTCATCATCCTATTAGTCTGGGTCCTTATTGGAGCTCCCTTCCTTCTTTTGGCCAAATGTTTTAAGAACCAGCATGTGCTAACAAAGGCCCTTCTGCAGTACAAGAGTACAACTTAACATCAACTGGAGGAGGTTATAGAAATTTTCCATTGGTAGAGAAAATCTGTTGCCCAGTTTAAAAGACATCAGAGGGGGCAGCGCCTGTGGCTCATCGAGTAGGGTGCCGGCCCCATATACTGAAGGTGGTGGGTTCAAACCCGGCCTCGGCTGAATTGCAAAACAGAAAAAGAGTTGGGCATGGTGACGGGCGCCTGTAGTCCCAGCTACTCGGGAGGCTGAGGCAAGAGAATCGCCTAAGCCCAGGAGTTGGAGGTTGATGTGAGCTGTGTGACGCCACAGCACTCTACCGAAGGCAATAAAGTGAGACTCTGTCTCTACAAAAAAGAAAAAAAGACATCAGAGGCATTCATGCTGTGAATCATAAGTAGGGCAGATAAAGTAATTAATTTATCAGACTGCATCAGATTGACCTGATTATGCATAAACCGAATTGGACCTTCGTATGGATCAGGTATTTTCAAAAGAGAAAAAAATTTATTTCCAGTTTATACATTGTGCCTTTTTTTTTTTTCTTTGAGACAGTCTCACTGTCACCCTGGGTAAAGTGCCAAGGCATCATCATATCTCACAGCAACCTCAAATTCCTGGGTTCAAGCAATCCTCTTGCCTCAGCCTCCCAAGTGGCTGGGACTACAGCTACCTGTAGAGACGAGGTCTGACTAAACCTCAAACTCCTGAGCTCAGGCGGTCCACAAGCTTGGGCCTCCCAGAGTGCTAGGATTACAGGCATGAGCCACCGTACCCTGCTGACATTGTGCCTTTTGTCTTTCTATTTGGCCACACATGCTAGTTATAGTTCTAGCACAATCACATTAGACAAGAGATGTGACTATCTCATCATGAATCCTTGATTAAAATTTAGAAAGATATTAAAACAAGTTTCTTGGTGGTAGTAACAACAGTACTATGTTTACCTTTGAATTTAAAACTTGGTAATGACTTGAAGGGGGATAACATGCCTATAAATAACTTCAATACAATGTAGAAAACGATAAGTACTTGACTTTAAATCCAGTGTCAGTTGACAGTCACAGCCAGTGTTAGTTTAGTTATAATGTTTATAACTAAATATAATGTTCTGTGTAATAAATGAACTGAAGTCTTGAGCAGCTTGTGCAATATGAAAGATATATTAACATTCATGGAAAGGCAAGGAAGTTAAAGTACCATTTGTTGAAATCCCGATGTGTATATGGTCCGGGGCTGTTTTTTGATAGTAGAATCGCATTTAATCTGTGAATACTTGGTATTATCCCTATTTTTGTTTCATTAAACAGGAGTCTGAAATTCTGTAAGATAAAATGTCTAAAGTTAGCCAGTTAATAGCAGAACTAGAAATTGGATTCAGAAACTTAACTCCTCAAAGTCCACGTTGTTTCTCTTTAGTGAAGCTGTCTCTTCCTTTAGTCAAATAGATTGTAACATTGCTAAAACCACTATTAACAGCATTTTATTACTAAACAAGGATCTTGTTTCTTGCTACCATGAAAATGTGATTGATGTTAAGTTTTATGTATCCTGTAGTTGAAAATGTTATGTTACCATAATGTTTGTATTTCTAAAGGCAGTTTTATGGTTTATATTCAATTATAGTGTTCACTACTGAAACTTAGAGTGGTAAAAGTCATCTTCTTTGTCTGATTTAGGAGTACATCTCTTGATGTAGAGCCTATCTATACATTCAGAGCCCATAAGTAAGTATATGCTTTTTATTTATTTAAACCAACATCATTGTAAAACAGCCTAATTATGATATTTTATTTACTTTCACTTATGTATTTTTGTTGTGTGTTTTTTGTATTAATTAGTTTTTTTTGTAAATGTAAAAGAAACTGGTAGGTAATATAATACTGAAAACAAGTTTGTCACTGCCCTATAGGAATCCTTTCTTAAATTTTTATTTGCATGATCTTTAAATGATATAGATCTCTCTTAAAGTTGAGGCAACTAGGTTTATATATGGGAAATTCTGACCGTTTTTCCCTTAACAAGAGTTTTTAAAATTTTTTATTGTGATCACATACTGCATGTTTATCTTGTTTCCATATAAGCTTAAGGAATGTGTCTGTTCACTTGACTTAGCATAGAGTAGGTATGTTTTTTATATGAAGAGTCAGACAGTGAAAGTCTTCTGGCTTTTAGGCTTTAAAATATTTTATGCTTTGCAGGCCGTATACTTTCTGTTACATATTCTCATTTTTTGTTTTGTTTTGTTTTACAACCCTATAAAAATATAGAAGCTATTCCTAGTTTAAACACGTACAGAAACAGACCACTGGATTTGGTATGCAGGCCAACTCATGATTTATCAGAGGAAGAAAAATAAACAATGCTTTCACACAAAAGTACCTGTAGTTTTGCTCACTATAAAAAGCAGAAAAATAGAAAACCATTTGAGTTATTAAACATTCTTATTTTTAACAAGTCATATTATCAGATTGATTTTGGGACTTGCAGTTGATTTTTTTTTTAATAATCTCCCAGAGGTCCAGTGCTTTGTGTGGTAATGAGTAGCAATGGTGAGCAGTGTTATAGTGGTGGTACTGACGGACTGATCCAGGGCTGGAATACCACTAATCCTAACATCGATCCCTATGACTCTTATGGTATGTGATTCCTCAAAATTTGAAAGAATAAAATGTTTTCCTTCTATACATTTTTGTCATAATATTTATAAGAATAAAATCAAATATTTTAAAAAATAAACAGGTAAAAGAGAACATGTTTACTTTGTTAAAAAGGACTTCTATATGTAAAAATCAATTAGATATATAATGCTAAAAGGGAAAAAAAGAGAAAAACATTCTTCTTGAGAAAACAGTTCCTATCCCCACCCCTGAAATCTCATTGATTGAAAATGCTGATTAACATTTGTTTGGTTTTGGGTTTTTTTTTTTTTGAGACAGCGCCTCAAGCTGTCACCCTGGGTAGAGTGCTGTGGCATCACAGCTCACACCTCCAATTCCTGGGCTTAAATGATTTTCTTGCCTCAGCCTCCCAAGTAGCTGGGACTACAGGTGCCCACCACAACGCCCAGCTGTTTTTTGGTTGTAGTTGTCATTGTTGTTTGGCGGGCCTGGGTTAGATTTGAACCCACCAGCTCTGGTGTATGTGGCTGGCGCCTTAGCCGTTTGAGCTATGGCACAGCCTGATTAATGTTTCTTTTCAATTAAAATTAACATTTGATTAACAATTATTTTCTTCAATTTATGTATCTTTATAGTACTTGATACATTATTACTTACCTGTAATCGTATTTCATCACTGTTTTTAAAATGAATGTTGACAGATTTCCCTTGATCAATCATTAGAGGGATATAGAAGCTAGTAACTTTTAAAGTCCATTACACCAAAATACTTTAAAGGCCTCAAAAGTTAAGAAGTACCCTTTAGTCTTGGGAGTAGTACCATAAGTCAAAAATCCACATTATAATCTATCACTAGATATTACCATAAATTCCCTTGTAAAAACTATTTAGGAATTGGCTATTTTGGTTTCATCTTAAGTTCTAGAATGGTTAAAGTGTCTTACTTGTCATAAAACATTTTACTTTCATTATTTCTTTAGATTCATTTTTCTACCAAATCTAATATAAGAAATTCAATAAACAAAAATTTGCCCCAACATTTAACAAGCATTAAACAAATATTCTGTGAAAGTTAACTTCTCACAAATTTAGCTGTTTCATGCTTTTCCTTACTTCCTCTGCCTTTCTCCCAGAGGATCAAGTGGGAGTCCCCGTCCCCCTTTAGGACTGCCTTTTTTGTTTGTTTGTTTTTTTCTGAGGCAGAGTCTCACTCTGTCTCTCTGGGTAGAGTCCTGTGGTGGCATAGCTTACAGCAACTTCAAACTCTTGGATTCAAGTTATTCTCTTGCCTCAGCCTCCTGAGTAGTTGGGACTACAGGTGCCTGCCATGCCCAAGTTTTTCTATTTTTAGTATAGATGAGATCTTGCTCTTGCTCACTCTGGTCTTGAACTCGTGAGCTCAAGCAATCCACCTGCCTCAGTCTCCGGAGTACTAGGATTATGGTGTGAGGCACTGGCCAGAAACTGCATTCCAATTTCTTGCTTTTACTCTCTTTACTTTCTTGCTTGTCATTCTCTCTCATCTTAATTAAGCTTTACTCTTTTTCTCCCTCTCTGTCCCCTCAGCATGTAAGTAAATTCAGGTAATTTCCTTTACTTTGACCTCATTTCCCTCTCTGGCTTTTCTTTAGTCTCTCTTTTTCTCTCCTCGTATGTGTTTCTTTGATGATGTTGTCTAGAAAACATGATAACTACTTAGTAGTTCCACGTTCATTTCTCTGTGTGTTACCCCTCTCTTCGTTCTGGCTTCTGGTTACATCATTTAAATATAACAAGATTGTCAATGACTTCCTAATTGCCTGATCTGAGGGCATTTTACAAACCTTATTTTACTCCCTGAACCTGAGATTGTTAACAACGTCATCCTTACTGAAATCTGTCTATTCTATTGGGATTTTTATTCTTCGTTACTGTGTCCCTATCCTTCATGAACTTCTTTCTTTTCTTGATTTTAAATGTTGGCATTTATCAACACACAGACCCTAACTCATTCCTTGCATTGTACGAACATTCCTTGGGAGATTTAATCCAGTACGAACATTCCTTGGGAGATTTAATTCACTTTTATGGTTTTACATGCTATGGACTCATAAACTTTAAGCTTCAGACTGCCTACAGGACATTTCAAAGTGACTGTCTCATTGTCTGTAAATCCCAGCACGTTCTGTGTTTCTTCTCTGGTACATTCTGTTTTAGTTGGTAGCACTGCCGGAATTACCCAAGCTATTAATAGAAACCTAAGAGTTATCCTTGATTCCCTGGTCTCTTGTGCTATCTACACTTATTTAGTTACCTAGTTTTTGGGGAATGACTCCCTAAATATTTCTTGAATTTATTTTTTCTGCTCTGGCTCTTTTATCACTACCCCTTGCTTCGGTATTTATCATCACTCTTCCATTCTCCTGAAACAGCTCTCTTGTCTTCATCTTGATTCCTTCCGTTCTGTCTCCTCTACCACAGCCAGTGTTACTGTATTAAGTGTGTACATCACCCTGCTGCTCCTGGGAAACCATTCACTGGTTCCATGTTGTTACATTTAGGATAATTTCCAAGTTCCTTAATACATCATAGGAATCCCACTATAAACTAGCTGCCTTTGTCCCATCCACTTTTTGCCTCAAACTCCATTAATACCAAAATGCTTATAATTTTCCTTGCTATTGTGCTATTTTTTCTTCTGGGGTTTTGTAGGTGCTGCCTCCTTACCAGGCACACTTACTCTCTCTTCTCTGGCTGACATATGGACACTCCGGGTGTCACTCTCTCTACATTTTCACTCATCCCAGTTATGTATGCTTTGTGGTAACTGGTGTCTGTTACTATTATTGTATTTTTAACATTGCGTTTTGAGGAAAGGGATAGTAATTGTGTATCATTTGTTTGGCTCCCTTATCAAACATAGTTCTTGATACATAATGTGTCCTTAATAAATATTTCATGGTATGTTTGAGAGAGGATGTAAGACATAATACCATTGGCATTTCTAGACTTAACATCCGTATCTTAAAAGTACCACTTCAGAGAATCATTGTGAGGATTAATAAAGCTTCCAGTTTGACTTTTATGAAACTGTTCTAAGTGACCTTCCCACCTCCTTTGCCCTTTCTCCACATACACATCCCCCGTATCTTAGTTGCTGGTATTTGAGAATTTGGGGATTCCTAAAGGTGCCAGGTCCTGTCCATTATGTATGTCATACTTTCAGGAATAACTGCCATTCACCATACAGTAGGATATGTGGCCACAAAGAGGTATAACCAAAGTGCTGAAGGACTTCAGAGGAGGGGAAGGTCTCTCTGCTCACTTCCCCAGGGAGTATGATATTTGATTTCTCCAAAGGTAGATTAAATTCACATGATTTATACTAACATGCTTCTTAAGAATGTAGACAAATGTAAGGACAAAAGGAGGGGTGAAAGAAATACCTGATTTTTTAAAGGGTAAAAATACATGCATTTAATTTTGATTTTTGAAATTTAAACTCTGCATTTGCGTATTTCCAAGCCTGTTTTTAATTACTGCAGCATTTCAGAAGAGTAATACAAACTAACAGTCATATTTTATACTGTTATTGGATACTTTGTTTTATATAGTTTACCTTCTCTGGAATCTAGGTACCGTTATGTTTTGGGGGTTTTTCCTCCTAATTTTCCATTTTTGGCTGTTTTATACAGATCCTTCTGTGTTAAGAGGCCCTCTGCTTGGCCACACAGATGCCGTCTGGGGTTTGGCGTACAGTGCAGCACATCAGCGTTTGTTGTCCTGTTCAGCAGATGGCACTCTGCGTTTATGGAATACAGCAGAGGTTGCTCCAGCTCTAAGTGTATTTAATGATAATCAAGGTACATACTTAAAAAAATATTTTGCTCACTCTTCAGTAAAACACCTTATTCTGAAAATAAGCAAGGAAATAAATGATTCTTATGAATTCTTTAAATTTAAGGTGAAGGTTTTTGAAGTAGCAAAAGTGTATTTGTTTGAATTTCCAGCTTACATATAATTTTTAAAACCATAATACTTGGAGAACACACAGATTTTAAATTTTGTAAAATTGAGATATAATTTATGTACAGTGAAAAACAAATCTTAAGGGTACATTTCAGTAAGTCTGGTAAGTGGGTATACCCTTGTAATTCACTCAGCTATCAGACACAGAAGTATTTCCTTAGCCTTCCCAAAGTTCTTTCATGTCCTTCCCAGTCAATCTCTTTTCCCCATTCTCAACTAGAGGTACCCACTGTTGGGAGTTTTTCATCAAAGATTAGTTTTGTGTATTCTAAAACTTCATATGTATGAAATAATGCAGTATGTCCTCTTTTTGTATCTGGCTTTTTGCTCTAACCATAATGTTTTTGCAATTCCTCCATGTTAACAGTTTTTTAAATTTTTATTTAATTACTAGTGTTCCATTAAACCACAGTTTGTCTATTTATTTCCTAGTGGACATTTGGGTTGTTCTAGCTTTTTACTACTATAAACAAGGTTGCTGTGAACCTTCATATATTTTTATCATAGCCAGGTAGAGACCTAGAAGTAGAATTACTGGGCTTTCAGGTGAGTGTTCATTTACTTTATATGAAATTGCCAAATTTTTTCTAAAAATTTTGTGGTTGTGCCATTTTATACCATCAACAGCAATGTATGACAGTTCCAGTTGTTTACTTCTTCACCGATATTTGGTGTTGTCAGCCTGTTGAATTTTAGCCATTCTGGCAAGAGTGCGGTGATATTTCATTTTAGTTTTAGTTTGCATTTCTTAGATGTCTAATTATGCTGAGCAGTTTTTTTTTGTTTGTTTATTGGCATTTGTATATCTTCTGCAGTACATGTATTTTTCAACTGTTAGTTTGTAGTTGCTGAGCAAAGTGAAAAACTATTCATTTGATATATTCTATTTTTTATGTTTATAAATAAGCTTTAGCTTTTACCTATTCAGATGACAAATACTTTGTTCTTGAGCTATCATAACTTATTTCTAGGTTTTAATGAGTTTTCATTTGATATTTGCATGACTCCAACAATAAATAACAATTGGAAATAATCTCCATTGAATGATTATGAGCTAATTCCTATTCTTACGGCAAGCCTTATTTACTTCTTGAGGAAATTATGCCTTTTTTTTTTTTTGTTATATTTTAAGCACATTGTCAAGTAGACACTTTAACTGCCATTCTGTTTGACTATGTTCTGACTCTTTTAGATTTGGGAATCCCTGCCTCTGTGGATCTAGTAAGCAGTGACCCAAGCCATATGGTAGCATCATTCAGCAAAGGATATACGAGCATCTTTAACATGGAAACCCAACAACGCATCCTCACTTTAGAATCAAATCGAGATACGTGTATGTATACTGATTTTAAATAGTCTGTGTTTGAATTAATTTTTTAGTGTAATCAAAATTATAACTACTAGAGTCAGCTATTATGAAAATTACTTGTCATTATAAAGTGGTCTGCCTTCTAAATCTCAAAACACAGAAGTGTATACAGTTGTATTCAGAATTCAGGTTAAGTTTATGTACATTTCTAACATTGGAAATAACATTTGAGCCCTTCCAAAGACAAGTCAAGTTTAATTTTATAGAAAATGATTAATTTTTAATTCTGTTTGAAAAAAGCAATATTCATTCTGAATAGAAAATAAAATTTGTTCATATTTCTCATAATTCCATTGTTTTTATCAATTTAATTTTATATTAATAATTAATTTGATACAGCTCACTACTGATTAGAATATAGAGCACATCGTGGCTCTCAGAATTCGAAACCCAAGCCTTCTTGTTGGATGCAGGAAGTCAGGAAATAAGTGGTTTTTTAAGATGATAAAGATAATATAGAATCTTTCTGGGATTTGGCTTTTTAAATCACCGTTTTCCAACTTCAGTCATAACAATCACAGTTTAGGTTAAAGTTGATAAAGAAAACCACATACACTGTTGTTGCAGTTTGAGAACTAGCTTTTAATATAATTGTATCATATATACACACACGTGTATGTGAACACATACATGTGCATTGTGTGTGCACATTGTGTCTCCCCTCGCTGCCTCCTCTCTCAAAATTTTCCCTCATTCCATTTTGGTCTTCTTTACTTTTCCTTTCTAATCTGTTATTCTTTGTTTTCTTCTGATATTCTGTGTGACCTGTTTGGGAAAGTAGGCATGATAGAATTTTGAGCTATTTTGGTATAGAAGAGAGAGACAGAAAAATAAAAATTGAGATTATAGAATTGGAAAAAGGATTTTTTGTTTGTTTGTTTGTTTTGGCCAAGAAACATAGGTTTTAAGCACTCAATAAATTTAAAATCACATTTAAATATATGGCCTAAAGCTATTCAGTACTCAAATAAAAGACCAGTATCAAATTAAAAAGGACATGAACGTTTCTGGAATCACTTTCAAAGTTTGTGGCCAATTCTTTGAATAACTGACAGGCAAATAACGGATTTTTAATGACTGCTACAAGTTAAGACTTCAAGTCTGATGAGTAAAATGGATAAAGTGAACTAGGCAATCACATTTTTCCCCCCCAAGAGATGTGACCATAAAGTAGTGAGATGTTTTGCCTGCTACTGGAAACATTTTTGGAAGAAGTTTGCTAAGAAACACAGGCAATGTTTTAACATTATTGGAATAAGTGATAATCATTTTGAATTATATGTCCTGAGTGCCTGTGGCTCAAAGGAAGAGGGCGCCTATGGCTCAAAGGAGTAGGGCTCAAAGGAGTAGGGTGCCGGCCCCATATACCACAGGTGGTGGGTTCAAACCCAGCCCTGGCCAAAAAAAAAAAAAAAAAAAAATTATATGTCCTGACTTTCTCAAGTCACTAGTTTTATTACTTTTAGAATTATATGAAGCAAACTTAAGTTAGTTTTTTATTATGTTTATTGTGGCTTACCTCACTGCTGTTTATATTTGGTTATGTTTTATTCTGGAATTTAGAAGATTTTTAAAAATGAAAGTTCAAGAACAAACTTTCTTCAGGGTAAAAGTGAATTTCATATAGAGAGTTTAAAAGGATATTTATTGTAAGAACAAGAATAAATTACCCTTCTCATTGATGTCAATGATGATTTGACTGATAAAATCAAAGGTAGTTGAAGTAGATAAGTCACAAGCTGAATGTGAAAATTTGGAGGATTATTTTAGATTCATTATTAGGTTGATGATGCTAGGCCTTCAATTCATTTCTAGTGTTGTTTGCATTTTGCCAACTGCTCTGATTTACCATCAGGTAATGAAACTTCCAAAAGTGTTACCAGTGAGAACTTTTTTTGGCCTGCTTTCATGATTTGATTTCTATCGTATTCTTTTAGTAACTCTCAAAGTAATTGAAGGTCTTCTCTGAAATTTCTCTCTCAGAATGTATGAGATATTTTATTTAAAGTATTCCTTTTTTATTGTTATTGTTTTTCTCGTGCTAGACCTTACTACTGAGGATATTACTTGATGGTATGTTATCTGTGGAGGAAAAAGAAATCCTTAGATTGAATTCTGAAACTGTGCCTCTCTTTGTTGAGGATTGTCTAAAAGAAGTATAACTGACTGACCAAGAGCAGCATTTGACCTACATGGTCAAAGGACTTTTTTGTTTTGCATTTAATAACAGCCTGAGTAATCACCTGCCACTAGTATTGGAAAAATCTATTTTTTTTTTTTTTTTTTTGAGACAGAGCCTCAAGCTGTCACCCTGGATAGAGTGCTGTGGCATCACAGCTCACAGTAACCTCCAATTCCTGGACTCAAGCGAGTCTCTTGGCTCTGCCTCCCAAGTAGCTGGGACTACAGGCGCCCGCCACAACGCCCGGCCATTTGTTGGTTGCAGCCATCGTTGTTTGGCGGGCCTGGGCTGGATTCCAACCCGCCAGCTCAGGTGTACATGGCTGGCACCTTAGCCTGTTGAGCCACAGGCGCTGAGCCGAAAAAGACTATTTTTAAGATGTCATATTTCTAGGAACCACATGAAAATTGAATAAGATTATTTTTAGTCTATTTTCTATTATGTGAATGTTAAACTCATGATACCTATTCTGGGATTTCAAAAATTTTTTTAACTCTTTACTTTGAAGTAAGGTTAAACTCACTGAAAAGGTGTAAAAATAATACAAGAAGTCCTGGGTACTCTTTCACCCACATTTAGCAGACATTTAGCACATTTTGCCACATTTTCTTTGTCGCTCTTTATATATGTGTATAATTTTAGATTCTGAACCATAGGAGAGACTTCATGCCCTTATTTCCCTAGATCCTTTAGCGTATAATTCCTAAGTACAAAGACATGATCTGACATAGCACATTACAGTGTTTAAACTCAGGAAGTTTAACATTGACGCAACACTGTTACTGTTCATATTCAAATTTTGGCAGTTGTCCCAGTAAAGTATTTTATAAGGACATTCCTTCCTCTCCCTAGACCATGATATAATTTTTTAGAACTTTGACATACCTTAAATTAGTGTTATCTTTATGCCCGTTTTTCTGTTTTCTCATAAAAAACTTAAGCCACTAATTAAATTTAAATTCTTAATTATCAATTTCCTTTTAATAAAAAGTTCTCAGGAGGAACTTCTAATAGTTTAGGAATCACTTTTGGGAGTTGTCTAATTAGCATGAGCCTTCTGGTTGAAATAAGAGTTAGATGACAAAATAGGTACTGTTTTTGTTACCTGGTTTTATCTCCTGATTTTGGGGGAGTCAGAGCTTTCTCTGGACCTTGATGCATTCACTGTGATAGGGTCTTAATGTTATGTGGTCTGTTTCATTGTGCATTTAATTGGAATTTCTGTGAAAGCTGTTAAATAGTACACAAAAAATACTACTAGGATATTGACTATTTTAAGATTACAAACCTGGTACTTTCAAATGATGACCATTTCTATCTATTATGATGAGGAAAAGTAAAAAAGAGAAGACTTAAGGGTTAAGAAACTGACACATTATTATTATGTGATAAAGAGCTTTGTATGCAAAAGAAGAGCTGAGATTTAAATTTGAAAATTATCTCCATGTAAATCATGATGGAATTTTATGTTAAAGTAGCAAAAATGTTACAGAACATTGTAGAATGGGAACTGTCAGTGGCTCTAGGCTAAGCCTTAGGTGACACTCATACCTAGCAAGTGGTGAAAAGGAAATTCTTAGATACCTCTAGATTTATCAATATAACATAGCTCAGGCAATTCTAATTTCTCAGGCAATGTCGACATTGACATTATGGAAATAATTGCAGAATAAATAAAAGACAAATTAAAGTCATATTGTTTACTTTTCAGTCTCCAAGGTGAGTATTCAGTTCTCCTTTGTGTCAAAAATATCTTTGACTCATTTGTGTTGCTTCTTAATTTTTTTAAGCAACCAGCTCTTCCTGCCAGATAAATAGAGTCATTAGTCATCCCACTCTTCCTATCAGCATAACTGCTCATGAAGACAGGCATATCAAATTCTATGATAACAATACAGGTAAGAACTTACAAAGAATTAATTTTGTTAAAGCAGAAAAAATTCCTATTCCAAGTAGTCTAATTTTTGTGTCTGTTGGTGGCTTTTGTAGTCAAGGAGTGGGCATGGAAACACAAGTAGTCTCCCGGTTCAGTTTACATTCATTTCATTCAAATCTTCTAAGACTAGTCTTCATGATATAATACAGGATTGTTTACTTTATCAAATAGTGAATAGGTGCTATATTTAGGCCCTGGAGCCAAGATTATCACTAGGGACTAAAGAAACAAATTATTCCAGTACCAATAAATATGATCTGTTGCTGTTATCTATTGTATTATATTGGAGGAAAATAGAAAAATGTTGGCATTAGAGGCATATGATCATTATATTGTTTAAAATTGTTCAGTTTCTAAGTAGACTTATTCAGTATTCAATTCAGTCATTGAATAGCCTTGTATCCAGTGCTGTGATGGGAAACTCCCAGGTCATTTGGTTTATTTCATTCATATTTCGTGGACTAATCTTTTCTGTGTGGTAATAATGATGATTTGGTCCTGTTGGATTTGAATTTGAGCATGAAGGCTTTCCCAGGTTTTTTTGAATTACATTTCACAAGTCTAAAGAAAATTCACAAAGAGCTTTGCTAGAGAGAAAGCATCCTGTGTTACAGCTGTAGTTACCAAAATATCTGCTATTGATTTGTTAACATGTTGACTTTTGCTCACTTTGCTTAGCTGCTAGTGATAAGTCTTTTAATATTTTTAATTTATTTCTGTATGTTGTTTCCGCCAAAATTGTGGGCATATTTTCTTTCTCTTTGTTTTGTTTGTTTGTTTGTTTTTTTATTAAATCATAAAGAGGTAGATCATGTATACATTAATGCATTTATGGGTACAATGTCCTGATTTCATATACAATTTGGAATGCTTACATCATACTGGTTCATATATCCCCTCACCTCATTTACTTAATTATTGTGTTAAGACATTTATACTCTATACTTAATAGATCTGACCTGTACCCTTGCAATATGCACCATAGGTGTGATCCCACCATTCACCCTCTCTCCATCTGACTTCCCCCTCCCATCTTCTCCCTCACTCCTCCATTCTGGGCCATAGTTGTGATCTATTCTTCATGTGAAAGTGTGAGTGATTGTAAATTGGTTTCATAATAGTACTGAGTACATTGGATACTTTTTCCTCCATTCTTGAGTTACTTTACTAAGTAGGATATGTTCCAGCTCCATAGAGGTAAACTGTCCCATCTTTTTTGTCGGTTGTCTCAGTCTTTTCTCTTTGTGAATTTGAACTCTGCTCTCACAACCCATATAATTTACCCATAGCTGGAGGAAGCAAAATAAGTGAATTATAATGCCTGTGTTCTAATTAATGAACATGACTTAACGGGATGTTTGTGTAGAAATTACTGACTTTCATAATGTGGTTTAAAAGGCAAAAGTATAATCTAAAATTTGAGCTTCTTTATTCCTCATCTTTACTATGACTAGAGGCAGGAAGGAGACGTGCATTTTAGCTGATGGAAAAAGCTATTGATACAGAGTCAGGGCAAGGTGGCTTAGGCTTGTAATCCTAGCAGTCTGGGAGGTCAAGGTTGGAGGATCCCTTGAGCTCAGGTGTTTGAGACCAGCCTGAATAATCACCCTGTCTCTACTAAAAACAGAAAAAAATTAGATGGGTGTGGTGGCAGGTGCCTGTAGTCTCAGCAGGGGGATCACTTGAGCCCAGGAGTTTGAGGTTGCAGTGAGCTATGATGATGCCACTGCACTCTAATCTGGGTGACACAGCAAGACTCTGCCAAAATAATAAAAAAATAAAAGCTGTTGACATAGTAAGCACATGGGAGGGATGACTAGAAAAATCAGTATAACATGGTATCTGGCATACATTCAAGATGAAGATAGTTATTAATAGAAAGTAACAATCTCTTTTTCCAAAGGCAAACAGATCCACTCGATGGTAGCCCACCTAGAAGCTGTTACAAGTTTAGCAGTTGACCCTAATGGTCTCTACTTGATGTCTGGCAGTAAGTACATCAACTATGGATTATTTATTTATCCTTATCATTTTCATGTCAACATAATTTTTTCTTTCATTTCCCTTTCTTTTGTTTTAGGTCATGACTGTTCAATACGTTTATGGAACCTAGAAAGTAAGACATGTATCCAGGAATTCACAGCTCATCGGAAAAAGTTTGAAGAATCGATTCATGATGTAGCATTCCACCCATCCAAATGCTATATAGCCAGTGCTGGAGCCGATGCACTGGCTAAAGTCTTTGTATGACACAGTGCATCTTTACCTTCTAGCTCTTTATAAATCATCAACTGCACAAAAGAGATACAGAAGACGAGGGCAAGAATCAACTCGTCCTGCCCTTTTGTTCTGCTGAAGGAGCACAGAGAACATTTGTTAAAGTATAGTTTTGCAATTCATAATACTGTTTTCTAAAACTAAAATTTGTTCAGGTTGCTGCAAGCTCGGCTGAATCTATGAGCCTGAAAACCATTTTAAATTTTCTCCCAAATAGGCGCTTTTATTTCTGAGGATATTCTAATTCGCTAGGCAGGCCCGAGCGAATATAGGTTTAGCTTGTCCTTTTTGATTAAGTAGGGCATGCTACAAGGGATAATTAAAAAGCTCAATATCTGGGAATGAGTAGGGGAAGAGCGGAAACTTAGACTTAGTTCTCCTTTAAGAAATCTTGTTAAACACATTAGGTAGTCAAAACAGTAATCTTGATCACATCTGCCACACTAACCTAACCCCTTTGTGTATAATGACTGGCAATGTTAAAATGAGTTTTTGGTTTAGCTCTCTTTTCAGCTGTTCACATAAAGCACCTGACAAAGCATTTTACCTTTTAGGGGAAAAAAATGCAATAATATGTTAAATGTATAATTATTAAGAAATGCAAAACAATATATAGTTTGCAAGCAGATTTCTATATTGTATTACACTTTTGAAAATAGATTTGGTACCATTCTAAAGTTTAGGTGTCAAGCACTCACCATTATGAAGAATAGTTGATAGAGTCTGCTTTTACTAAAGGATTTAACTTATTCAGGTTTGAAATTCTGTTTATTTTTAAGGATAAACAGGGCATATCTCTATAATAATTTCTATTTTGAAATTTACTTTGTTCCTGTGATACTTATAGTAACAGAGTGACTATTTCGTATTGATGAAATCTTACCTTTTAGTGACTGAGCAGATGGAAGTTACTTGTTAGTACTCATTTATTAATACCCACATAAACATGCTTCAGATGATCTCTGCCTCTCCTTTTTTTCTCTCACCTGTTACCTGACACCTACCAAAAATAGTTCATAATTATTGTTTTAGCAGGCCAAAGAGTATGGTTAACCTCAGGCAGCTGCTTTTGCAGAAGTACTAATTAAAGCAAATATTTTATACCCCAGAAGTCCCCCATCAGTATATAAGAACAACCTCCCAGTAATCTGGATAGAAGAGTTAAGTGGCTAATTGTTGGCTAAACAGTTGTTTTTCTTTGCCTTATCCCTCCTCCACCGTTTAATTGGATACACATGTCTTAATGGGCAGTAAATCTGTATTGTTTCTGTGGAAAACCATATCTTAAAAGGCTGGGCTTCCCCTAGCCCACCTTCCCTGTGATCTACATGTGGTCAACTTTTGGGATTCCCATTACCCACTGTCTGGACCTAGTCCCTATTATACAGACCTATTCCTATAGCTATCACTCCTTTTTTGTACTATTTCTTATTTGCTCCAAATGACAGAGAGCAGTCTAAAAATTATAAATAAATTATTAATGTCCACCTTTTCACCAAAATATGTATACACAATAGGCTGTCAGATTTTTAAAAAGCTTATATCAAAGGAGTAAGGCACCGGCCCCATATGCCAGAGGTGGTGGGTTCAAACCCAGCCCTGGCCAAAAACTGCAAAAAAAAAAAAAGCTTATATCAATAAATATTTAGGCCTATTAAAATAATTCTTACATTCCTGTTCCCACATATTCCATTATCATAGCGGTGACACTTCTGATGATATGCATGTCTGCTCCTTAAAAAAGTATTCTAGTGGTGGTGTGGATAATAATTGATATATTTTTCTTTAAAATTTCTGCTGCTTTGCCTCTAGAATTCTGCAATGTATGGGCAAATTTTCTTTAAAGATAAAAATCTAAGCTAAATTTGTCTGTTTATTGTTAAGATATGCTATAGTATTTTAACAGCTACCTTTTCATTTCATCTTTGTGCTTTAGCTAGCAAGCAGACTTAAGAGACTCATTTTTATGATCAAATTAATTGACCTAGACATAAGCTTCCAGGTGGATGTTTATATTTTCATGCAGATATAGAATTCCACATTGTATTCAGTAAATTTCTTTTGGTTCTTCACGAAGTGAAGAAAGGGTGTTGCTAACCTAACATTTAGAGAAGGATACTGGAAAATTCTAGTTAGGTGCCCTTTACTTGTTACATTTATGATAGACAACCACAAAGCTATTGATTGTTCTACCAGTTAGTTGCTTTAATTAATTTCCAAGATCTTCAGTGCCTACTTTACTAATGTCACTGAAATTCTGAAGACCAAGACACTCTCTTCCCCTGTTGATTTTATTTTTTTATGGCTGAAATTTTTCTGTTAATGAATGGGAAATAACCATGAGATATATAGACTGTCGTGCGAATGATAGAACTGTTAAAAGTTTCTTAGAAAGCCCATGCTATGCCATTGGAGACTGTATACAGAGTTTCTTCTTCACTAGCACTGTATGATCTCAGCCTAGAAATGAGCCAAAGCTGTCTTCCAACTAGATAGTAGCATATATATGTGTCTCATTTTTCCCTAGTCTATTGAAAATTTAGTGAAAATTTACAAAATGAACAAATTCAATTCAAGCAGCCTTGAAATGTTGTCAGAGTGCTTGATTTGTAAATATTTTGGATGAAAAGTATTGGAATAGTATGAAAATCAGCAGGAGGTACAAGTCCCTGCCTTATTTTCATATCCTTTGGCTACATCTCTGGGAGCTTGCAGCACCCTTCTCAAACTCAACTGTCATATGGAGCCCATTTGCTACTCAAACCATAGACAGATACTTAACATATGTGATATAATGACCTTCAGTATTTTTCTATTGAACAAGTTTAGCAATTTTTGCCATTAAACAGATACTTAGTTATGCAAAATATTTAGCTTTTATATTCATTTTAGTTATGACTAAAAGGGGAAATTGAGCTGTATCGCAAATAATGAACTTTGTGAGAAACTTTTTGTTTATCTGACTTTCATTCCTTCAGTATTCTTGCTATAAATTT